>JACEGR010001315.1:0-175523 GCA_014170235.1 Listronotus bonariensis
CTTGCATGTCTGCAATTCTTTGAGGATTTATATCTTTTATGAGTTTTCTTTTTTTCAAAATTAAACTTTTTGAGATCATTAGAACACCACCTTGGAAATTTAGGTGTTTTGAGTCAGATGGGAATAAAACAATTAATACAATAGTATGGTATATTACTTAAAGTCCTCAACAGCAGCACCCAAATCATTGTTCGTAGAAGTCATCAAGTTATCCCAGTTCACACTATTAAGGCAATTGGTAAGTCCGGTGTAATCTCCATGCTTAAAGTCAAAGTAGTATGAGTCATATGTCAGAGGGTCGAATGACATTCTCACCGAAATATCTACACAAAGGGCTGGATGATGACGGTCACACGGCAAAATATAATCGTCAGCAATCAAAACATGAGCACCAGCTTCTCGTGAAAACAACAAATCCAGAGTGACGCCGTTGCAGTTTTTTATGTTGTTTACTTGGTGCAGATTCAAGAATGCAAAGGTATCGCAGATAGCTCTCACTGCGGCATTCGTTGGGTTAGAAACTGAGACACCCAATTCGTCGTTCATCCATTCCACCTTAGGCAAGTTATAGTCACCCCACAAGTAAACACTGGAATGTATACCATCTCTGAGTATTTCCTCAATACTGCTGCAGTGGTCCTCGAACAAAGCCAATGGAGAGTTAGGTGGTAAGTAGGCACCTCCGACCAACACTTCCGTGCCACCCCACTTGAGGGATACAAAAATCTGTTCAACATTGCCATACGAAGTTATTAAGCATTTAGAAGGAATTATACCTCGAACAGCTACCAACACTCCGCCGCCGATCGACTTAGAACTAGTATCAGCCGATCTATCCTTTCTATAGATCTTGTACTCAGTAAGACCCAGCTCTGAATCAACAATATTCTCGCAAAGCCATGTTTCTGTTAGCACTATGATGTCATAATTCGAGTTAATGACGTTGCATCTAAGGTCTGACAATTTGGTTCTTATACCTCGTACATTCTGATAGTAAATAGAGAGTGTGTTGTTTGTAGTAGGGTTGCCCGTGCGTACTAGTTTTTGGCTCCGAGTGAATTTGGTGGCAGGTTTCTTCAGCAGCATTGGTTACGAAATTCACATTCCCTTTCTCTGATGGTACTGAAGTCACCAGACATGAGTCCCTCTGTATACTCTCATCACATATTATTGGTTGTGAAGTCAGCCTGTCCTTCTTTGTAAGAATTTCACCTGATACGTAATCTACCAATCTAGTTTTTGCTGTATACAATGAACGGTCATATTGATATATTTTAAAATTTATAAAGACGTAAGTTGAAAATAAAATCATTTAAAATTTAGAAGTTAATTTTAAAAAACCTTTCAATACTTCGATCCTTATTTTCAACTGCGTTTTTATGGTAAATGCATGTATACATGATACAGGGTGGTCCAAAAATGAGCGAGGACCATTAAAATCACTTTTTGCTCTTTACTTATCTTCATTAGTAAATTTCTTGATAACTGTTCACGTTTGGTTTAGAATATGGTAGACAAAATATAATTAAAATTTAGTGCAGAAATAAAAATGTTAGAAAAAATAGCTGTTTCCATTTAAAAAACATGTTGATGGTCGTCGCCTATTTTTGCGCCACCATGTATATATAAATTTACAATGAACAAACCGCAGCCAAAAATAAAAGACGAGCCACTGAATTTTAAATAATTTTTTTCAACTTAAGTCACGTTACAAAATTTGAATAACATTGATGGTGAAATTCTCGGTAACTGGTGACTCTAGGTATAAGACATGGTACGTAAAAAATATTTAGAATTCAATGCAGAATTTAAAAATACAATAAAAAATGGGTGTTTATATTTAAAAATAAAATTGATGGTCTTTGCTTATTTGTGGGTTACCCTGTATAAACCCGATATTACCAAAAAAAAAATCGCAGTCAAAAGCAAAATAGTGTGGCGTGTTTCAGAGTTTCTCCAAAAACAAACCGCTGAATTTTATATCGATTTATTCGAGACCACGCGACCACACTGTATAAATTGGTTTGTTGTAATATACTTTTTTTTTAAGGTTCCATTTAGTACGAAATCGTCCATTCCTTTTGGTTCTTTCGGCACTTAAGAAAAACAACTACACACTCTTGATGAAGTACCTGGTATTGTAAATAAACTCTTGTAAATATTAAATAATTTTATTTGGCTGTGTTTTATTAAAAATTAGTTGAACATTTTTTATTATCTTAATTTTCCTAATCGGCATGTTAGCAGCATTAAAAGTTTGTTTAAGAATGACAAGCAAAAACCAATAAAGAAAACGTTTAGCCTATTGCGCAAATAACCATGGTTTTAATCAAATGCAATACATTTTGGGATCAGTTGACAATGTCAAACGCAATTATATTTTTAAAACTGGCGTGACAAATTAGTGTATGTATGAAAATAGGCACTGGGTAAATGACCGCCGGCGGTTTTGCTCAATTATAAAAGAAAACCGCCAACCGGCGGTTTTTATATCTACGTATACGAAAACCGTTGAAAATTGTAATTAATTTGACGGTCTGTACTTATTTTATCGATAAAAACCGCCGTCCGGCGGTCTTGCTTATAAAAATCATAAAAAACCGACGAAAAATAGTGAAAGTTAATCTAACCTTAATAATATCTATTTTGCGTGCCGTAAGCGTTTAGTTTTTCGTGCTTTAATTGTTTTATTGTTTTTTAGTTAAGTTTATGTAGTAAAAATTTTACCCCAGCAAAATAAACAAATGAAAATCAAGATTTCTAGTTACCAAACGTAGGTGCATTAGAAATCAGACAATTAATATTTTATAACCTAAAATACTTTAAAATTGACATTTTTATAACCTAAAATTTCTTTGAATGACATTTTTCTATATACAGGGTTTGTTTTCACGTTAAAACTATACTCTGTTCACTATAAATTGAGAAAAACTCCTGAACAAAAAAATTATTTTTTGGTTTAACAAATCAGTAAGCTTAGTTACCACAATAAAAAATGTTTTTATTGGTTTAAAACTACAGTAACCGGAGTTACTTATTAGGTACTCATTATCAATTTATAGTAGCCAAAGTATGAGTATACACCATAGTATACACTTTATTGTAATTCGTTCGACTCTTTGGATTTGTAATAAGATTTTTTTCCTACAAAAAGAAAAAAATAATAAATAGGCGTTTTAAATAATTAATTTTATAATACAGCCATTAAAATATTATATAACAATTTTTATTTGTAGTCAACAGATAAAAAATTATAGTTAATAGTCTTCCCTTGCTCATTGCATTTTAAAAATTAGGTGGGATTTCCACAAAACCCTTTTTATTTTTCGCATAAAAATAACAAATCGTGACTCGTTTCTTGTATTTTTAATTTACGTTAAATTAGACCCATCTTGCTGAACTCTTTTATCACTGTTTTGATCCTATAATATATGATTTTCTTGCTTTGCTATGTTATGTGAATCCAAAAATTAAATCCTTTTAAAACATACCTTAGGCAGCTCCTAAAGAAACATCGGGAAATTCTTCCTTTATTCTATGTAAAATTGTATGTGGGGTAACACGTTTCTTTCATAATTTCTATAATTTTTATCACGAATATGATTAGACCTGTTCCGTTTTAGTTTTAGGTGCTGATACTTTTGGGTCACATTATTGTTATACATCGCGTCTGAAGCATTGAATGGACATGGATTTTTAACGCATTTGCGGACACTTTGTATTTGATCTACTAAGAACATCACTTATTAATAAAAAAAAAATAGGTGACTGCATTTGCAGACATGTTTCTATACATTTGAAATATACAGTGTGTCTACGTAAGTTGGCGGCATTTGGGAAACTTTTTTAATATTAATTTTACGAAAAAACGTCATTCTTTATAAAACGTTCTGCATGGTCCAAAACCTAAAATGCAATCATCAGATATTAAATTGTGTCAGTCATGTACGAGGTTTGGCCAAAAATGTAATTTTTGCCCAAGAGTAAAGTACCTGTATTTTTGCTAATATCGCAAATTGTTATAAAGAAAATATGTTTAAAATTAAAAACTTTATGCAAAATTATGCAATTTTGTTCATTTCTAAAAAAAATGATTTTTTTCTTCGATAATGGTAAAAATATTGGTTTGTACATTAGTGCACTATATTTCATGATTATAAATGTCATAGAACAGTTTTAAATAAACTTTTTAAATTAATTGTTACTAAAACAAGAAGAATGTACAATGCACTAATGTACAAATTTAAATTTTCTTGATTTTCGGAGAAAAAAATCATTTTTCTGGAAATAAACAAAATTGCATTTTTGTAAGTAATTTTAAATTTTAAACATTTTTCTTTATAATAATTTGCGATATTAGCAAAAATACAGGTATACTTAACTCCTGAGCAAAAATTACATTTTTGACCATGACTGACACAATTTTATATCTGATGATTGCGTTTTAGGTTTTGGACCACACAGAACTTGTTTTTGTAAAATTAATATATAAAATGTATAAAGGGACACACAACTGCAATTGCAGACCTGGTAAGGTAAAAATCAATGTTTTTCTTTAAAAAACTCGCTCTTTGCTTTTTATAAAGAATAACTTTTTTTTGTAAAATTAATAATAAAAAAGTTTCCCATATGTCGCCAACTTACGTAGCCACACTGTATGTAACACACAACCGCAATTGCAGACCTGGTAAGGTGAACATCAATGTTTTCTAAATTAAAAAAAGCTCATTGCTTTTTATAAAGAATGACTTTTTTGTAAAATTATTAATAAAAAAGTTTTCCGTATGTCTCCAACTGCATTTAGAAAGGACACACAACTGCAATTGCATACCTGGTAAGGTGAAAATTAATGTTTTCTAAATAAAAAAACTTGTTTCTTTATAAACTTTATTTTTAATTGAAAAACAAGAACAATATGTTTAAAGAAGGAAAAACTAACCTTAACGTAATAAAATCTTTTATAACGGAACAAATTCGTTTTAGACGTGAAAATTTTCAAAACATGTTCCTCTTTGCATCCAGAATAGCGCCATGATGTCTGTCCTCTTTTTCCATTTTTAAACACTGTCGACATCTCAAAAACTAACTTTTTCTCTTGTAACCGGCCGGCAAGGGAATTTTTTCCAAAACATGTTGTAAAGCAGGTATAAGTTCAGAAGGGATCGATTTTGAACAGTCTTTGGGATTATTTATGGACACACGTTTGACTGGTTTTCGGCCATCTTTTATATTTTGGGAAATTCCAAGTAGATCTTTTATGATAGTCTCTCGAAACTAAAGAAGGAAAATTTCGATTTGGTTATTTCCCGATAAAGAAGAAAACTGTTGACAACAGTAACATTAAGTGGGTGAAACATAACTTTTTGTATTATCCTAACGTTTCATGGCTGGATTGCCACTTTATCAGGGGCCTATAATTAAAAAAGACGCATTACATAATTATTTCGTCACATGGACCCAATAATTTACGACACTAAAAAACACCTTAAAAATATTGTCAGGCAGGAAAAGCAAAGAAATAATTTGTCAGGACGTCATCGTCAGCATCAATGCCGTATTATCCATTAGGCTGACTAGGCTACAGCCTAGGGCGCCATGAAAAAATAGGCGCCAGACAGGGGAGTAATAGGCGCTAGACAGGGAAGATTCTAAAAAAGTTGACGTCGGGTGGGAATTAGAACACATTTTTCAGCCTGGAAATAAATAAAATAGACGGTAAAAGGAGGGAATGACTTTTTTTTGCTCATTAACACTGAAAATAGGCGCTATTGAAGTAAGGACCTTTTTTTTGCTCTTCAAAAATTTTTTAGTGGGGAAATAGGCGCTCTGGGAATTCTTGTAGCCTAGGGCGCCTCATACAGTTAATACGGCCCTGGTCAGCATTAAAATCAAAGTCAACAATAAGATATAACTTAGAATTCTTAAAAAGTGGAAATTATCAAGAAAAAAATATAAAAGAAAAAAAAGTTATTTACCTATTTCGAATTGAACTCGGGCCTGTCGTTTACGGGTCAACACTCGTAACCCTGAAGCTATGGCAGAACTTGAAAACATTGTTTAAACCTTTATAATATGTTTAAAGCAATAAGCCGTGTTTATGAATTATATTATTTATCTTCTAACTATTTCCTTTTTCTGAGAATTTTAAAGTTGGTTCCACCCTCAATATAAATTTACTAAATTTAAAATTAACTAAAGAATCTACTTTAGAATTAATTAACTTTAAACCAAAATACACACTTTAAATGTAAAAAAATCTGAACTAGTTATTAGTCCCAGCACAGAAAAAATATCATATATTTAGTATGTGGTCCCAGGCAAAGCTTATTAAAATACATACAACAACTGTTTACGGATTCTAGCAGCTATTTTTAAAGCTCTATAATTTGCTGTTGTATTTTATTAAGTGTTACCTCGCACTCACGCACCTCATGTCTTTTTGCCGCAACATGCATTAATCGCTTTTGACAACACATATCGACGCTGGGTACATTCGATTTCTTCAAGCCAGTCTTCCTAGTCTATTGTGCCTTTTATAGTTGGTTCAGCGTTGGTTGTTGGAGCTTTTGAAGTTGTAGCGTTGGTTTTTAAAGCGTTGCAGCGTTGGTTGTTGAAGCGTCTGTTTTTAGAACGTTGATTGTTGAAACGTTAGAAGTTGTAGTTTTGGAGCTTGTAGGTGCTTTGTCAAACTCAAATACTTTCTTGCACCTTTCACTGGTAGGAGTAACAGTGTTTAAAGCTCTTTTTTCTTAAACGTTAATACTGGCGACAAAATGGGGTTATTGCCATTGATGACCGAATTGTTACCAGCAGCATAAAACTGTCTGCAACTTATGTTTTAGCTCCTTGAGGGGAGTCAAAATATTTTGTTGAAGTGATCTGAGCAGGCCGATCAATAACGTTTTTAATTATATTGATACTGGATTTAGTTGATGTCGTTGCCTGCACTCCAGAACCACCAGTCTGGGCTCCATTATATTTTTTGTATTGACCATAATGTAATTACAGAAAAACATCACGGATTTCTGCCAGGCAGATCAGCTATGTCAAATCTTCTCGAATGCACAAACTCCTGGACAAAATCATTGGACAAAAAGGGAACCAGTTGATATTATATATCTAGACTTCAGCCGAGCATTTGACCAAGTGTGCCATAAAAATTGTTGCAAAAACTGGAATGGTATGGTATACTATATACTTTATATATAGATATATATATATATATATATATATATATATATATATATATATATATATATATATATATATATATATATATATATATATATATATATATATATATATATATATATAATTTTAAAGTTCATACCTAAATACTTTAAATTTTTATGTCGTTTTATGTCGTTGGAAAATTTGGGTAAGGGTTTAAACAATGTTAAATTTAGCATTTTTTATACAAATGACAAACCCGTTAAAACTGATGCGTCAAAAAATTATTTTTTCCTAGTTTTTTATTAATTTGATTGAAAAAATAAAACAACAAAACCTTCAAACAAAAGATCAGTTTTTGATACTTTGAATGAAGAACACATCAGCAATGAAAGTTATGTATGAGCAAAAACAGTATGTCAATTGTTTCAATGTAATAATTTAGGTGATTATTCAAATTTGTATTTAAAATCCAACGATTTGTTATTGTCTGATATTTTTGAGCAACTTCGAGATACATGTTTAAAAGTCTGTAAATTAGTTGCCGTGCAATATGTCAGTCTACCTAGTTTGTCTTTTAATTGTATGTTTTTGTATAAGGTAGAGTAAGAACTTTTAACAGACATTGGACACACTTTACCTTTTTCAAAAAGGTATTTGCAGTGGTATAGGTCTGTGTACAGGAAGAAAGCATGTTGCCACAATGGAAAATGTGGATAACCGCCAAGAAATACGAATGATTACTGAATCTAAAAACAGTCATGTATGTTTATAATTTTTTAAGTAAAAATTTGGTTATCACGCATCTTCGCTTTTCACAGACACGAATTTTCTTATTTTAAAAGTGTTCACCGATGTCTTCTATCGCGTAATTTCGAAAAACTTTAAAAAATTTAACGCATCGAACTTTTCAAAACAAGACCTATATATTATAATTAAAAGCGAATCGGTGCCGGGTCAGATAAAGTACGAATTTTTGGGTGATCCAATTGTTGATTTTTATGGCACCGGAGCTAAAGCTTATTGTGTTATTTATACAGCGAATTAAAAAAAAGCAAGATTACAGTTATCAATTTTAAGCGAAGAACCAATTCTAAAACGGTATTTAGCAATTGGTTATGTTGATGACGTTTAAACAATGTATTTATACGTCAAAGTTGTCACCAATTATTACCGCGGTTATAATTGGTTGAACGCCTAAAATTGATGAGAAACATCGTTGTACACGGCGCGGCGGTCCAATGTTTCGAAACATAAAAAGCGAATTACATGATGTTTATACAAAGCTTATAAATAAGGTGGGTTTGACTGGTACGGATGATAAAGCGGTATGTAATCCCTGCATCTACCAAAACTTTACATTGTGGTCATGTAGACATACAATTTTATAAAACTGATACAAATAAAAATGTCAACAACTTACAAGTTGTATTAACATCGTTTCTTACAGATGAGCAGAAAAACCTTACTGAAAAATCCATACTTCCAAAAAAATGTTAATCAATTTATTTTTTTATTTAAAGTTAAACTAGTTATACCTTTGTTTAATTATTTGTAAGACGATACTTTTACACATACACTCTGAACCACAAGTATTTTTGTCAATGAGTATTGTAGTGTGTAATTGTAGGAAATTACTGTTATTCCACAATGAATTCCATATGTTTTGTCTGTATGTACAAGTTTAAAATTTTATTGAATTTTCTTTTTTAAAATATTGTTTATAAGTTGTATTTTTATTAGTTTTATGTTTATATTTACACACAACCTTAACGCTAAATAAGTATGGGGTTCTTATGACCTTAAAAGTTACCCATAGTGTTATAAACAGGGGTGCATTAAAGGTTATTGCCCTTAAAAGCATAATTCAAGGTTAACAGAGAATGGTGTGTGGGTAAAAAGGGTCACAAGTATTCAGTTAAAACCAAGCCTTAAAGGTTACTTATGTGAAAAAGATTATGTGCAAAACTATTAAAAAATAAGTCAAGAAGATTTTTTTTCCTTGAGCCTCGATCAAAAGACACCTGTTCATCTGGAAGAAAAACTTTTGAATACTCCAGTGCCAACAGATAAAATCCCTAGTGATATGAATTTTGCTGTACATTCACCAAGTCCTACAGATATGGCTTCCATAGATGTCCATGCACCGAGCCGTCCAGTCAGCAAATCAATAAAGCAATAGAGAAAATTTACAACGTATTTCCTCTTAATGGAGCCCAGACTGGTGGTTCTGGAGTGCGGGCAACGACATCAACTAAATCCAGTATCAATATAATTAAAAACGTTATTGATCGGCCTGCTCAGATCACTTCAACAAAATATTTTGACTCCCCTCAAGGAGCTAAAACATAAGTTGCAGACAGTTTTATGCTGCTGGTAACAATTCGGTCATCAATGGCAATAACCCCATTTTGTCGCCAGTATTAACGTTTAAGAAAAAGAGCTTTAAACACTGTTACTCCTACCAGTGAAAGGTGCAAGAAAGTATTTGAGTTTGACAAAGCACCTACAAGCTCCAAAACTACAACTTCTAACGTTTCAACAATCAACGTTCTAAAAACAGACGCTTCAACAACCAACGCTGCAACGCTTTAAAACCAACGCTACAACTTCAAAAGCTCCAACAACCAACGCTGAACCAACTATAAAAGGCACAATAGACTAGGAAGACTGGCTTGAAGAAATCGAATGTACCCAGCGTCGATATGTGTTGTCAAAAGCGATTAATGCATGTTGCGGCAAAAGACATGAGGTGCGTGAGTGCGAGGTAACACTTAATAAAATACAACAGCAAATTATAGAGCTTTAAAAATAGCTGCTAGAATCCGTAAACAGTTGTTGTATGTATTTTAATAAGCTTTGCCTGGGACCACATACTAAATATATGATATTTTTTCTGTGCTGGGACTAATAACTAGTTCAGATTTTTTTACATTTAAAGTGTGTATTTTGGTTTAAAGTTAATTAAATCTAAAGTAGATTCTTTAGTTAATTTTAAATTTAGTAAATTTATATTGAGGGTGGAACCAACTTTAAAATTCTCAGAAAAAGGAAATAGTTAGAAGATAAATAATATAATTCATAAACACGGCTTATTGCTTTAAGCATATTATAAAGGTTTAAACAATGTTTTCAAGTTCTGCCATAGCTTCAGGGTTACGAGTGTGATGAGTGTGATAAAAAATGCTAAATTTAACATTGTTTAAACCCTTACCCAAATTTTCCAACGACATAAAAATTTAAAGTATTTAGGTATGAACTTTAATTTAAAATATATATATATATATATATATATATATATATATATATATATATATATATATATATATATATATATATATATATATATATATATATATATATATATATTATGGTATTAGTTTTAGTATCTCAATAATGTGCATATAAATGCTCTTTGTAAATGACATATACTTTTCTTTCCTTTGAGCTATAACATTATTTTTTTCCCATATCTATCTATTCTTTGATTAATAATGTGGCAGTCGTAGCCACTTAAATTATAAAATATAATGGGAACAAAAGTAGGGGTAAATTATAATTTAAATAACAGATGAAATCTGCGAAACCAGGTCGTTTTAATTAGTTATATGACAATGATCTCTGACTTTAACATATAAATTTTGAAATGTTTTTTTTTACAAATACTTTATACTTTAGCGTTTTGAAAATAATTTTCTTTCTCAGATGTAAAAGGAATAGACACAATGTTTTTTAAATATTTATTATATAAATGCCTCAAATCTATTTCAGGGTGCTCAACAAAAACTTTAACTGCATTATTACTCCGATATAGCTAAAGTTTTAAAAGAGCATTGTATGAAGTTAGCAAAAGAATATATGGCTTATGCTTACAATTATTAAAATAATTTGATTGGTGTAAAAAAATTGTATGCTGTGTAAAAATAAATCAAACATCCATCACATAAATGCATTTTCCATTATAGTTGGATATTTGTGACGAAACCAATTCAGACAAATCTCTTATCCAGCAATAATGATTTGTTGGGCACATTCTGTCACATGTATTGTTAGGTTCACGTTTAACATTTCTATCTTTTGTAATAAAAAGTAAATTTACATGGTTTGTTTTAGCATACCCTAACGGACCAACAATATAATACGTTAAGGTACTGCATATACATTTACTAAAATATTATTTAAATCTTTAAGCTTTGTTATATTTCTTAATTTTAATGGAAAATCCATATGTGCCAAATTTAACACTGTAGAATAGTAGGGATATAAACCAATTTTCGTCGCCACAGTATACAGTGCTGACGTTATCGCCCATGCAAAACCACAATGAACAAATTTGGACAACTTGATGTTGGATAATCTGGCCAGTAATGAAAACTTGTTTTAGTTTACTTCTAGATATAGATTTTTTTCAAAGCCCATCCTGCCATAAAAAATAAAATTCTTGTTATATTTAAATGTTTTTAACATAAATAATTACATTAAATATAATATGTCACATTTAATTTTATATAACTGAATCTCGTTTCTGGTCTCGACGAAGACGCGTTAGACATCGTCAAGGGCACTTGCCACTGTCACGACCTTGTTACATGTATTAAATAATTTGTCATTAGGGACGTCCTGCTGGTAGATAGTAACGTGCAGTGACAAACATGTTTATTTTTACGGATTGATGTATCTGTAAAGCATTAATCATAACACCCAATCCTCGGTTTCCTATTGAGTCAAAAAATGATATGTAGTCGATCTGCTTATTGTCGCTTAATATATGGAAAGATTCAATGTGATTCTTAAATGCTGCTGTACATGCTGTAAACACATTATATAAATCACAGGACTGCATTAGTGGTGTAGATGGTGATATGGATACCCTATATCTTTTCGAAGCATATAAAAGAAAGTTAAGTAAAGAGAGCTTGACACTTTTCACGCACATACTGAGGCATTTTCTAAGTAATGCTTTTTAACTGATCGATTAAATAAACACAGTATTATCGACTCTCTTGGTACTAACGGCTGATTAATAATATAATATAAGAAGAAGAAAAGGCACCCCTTACCTTATCCTATTAAAAATACATATAGCCAAGGACAAGGTCAAATATTTACCATAAACTTGCACAATCAGAAATGCGGACTATATAAAAACTTATGAATATATTTTTAAAGGTTAAATGACCTGCATGATTTCAGGCTTATGAGCTGTTGCATACCATGCTGATGTGTATAGACCTTTCTAAGGCCTTCGACTCTGTGAGTCACGATTTGTTGTGTAAAAAACTGGAAAGTTATGGAGTGCGCGGTACGGCAGTGTGTTTGATTGAATCGTCTTTGAAAGATCGTGTGCAACGGGTGGTTGAACTGGATGAAGATGGAGTGTTGTGGAAGTCACAAGAGGTAGTTGTCTCCAAGGGAGTTCCTCAGGGATCAATCTTGGGACCTTTGTTGTATATTGTATATACTAATGAGCTTTCTGAAGTCTCGGAGGAATACACGGTGCTTTATGCAGATGATACGTCTCGTTGAATATTTAGTGAACGGGACGAAGAGATACTCCAACATAAAGTAAACAACGTTGTTCTTGCCCTCGGAGAATATTTTAGATCCAATGATCTCCTCCTAAATGTCGAAAAGACACAGACTATTCTTTTCAGAAATCGTACAGAAAGTGATGTTATGTTTTTGTGCAATGGTGCTGAATTGGAGAAACAAGAGAGTGTGCGTTTTTGGGTGTAATGATTGATAGTAGACTCGACTGGAGGGCACACATTGAGAGTCTGACAGGCGGCATAGCTAAATACTGCTGCGCTTGTTGCTTATAATGCATATGTCCAGTCCAGGATAAGATATGCAGTCATGTTTTGGGGTAATTCGGCTGAGATACACAGAATCATGGTCATGCAAAAGAAATGCATTCGCAGCATTTTTAACATGAAACAACAGGAGAGTTGTAAACCTATTTTTATAGAAAGAAATATCCTTACAGTTATAGGAATGTACATATTAGACTCGATGATGTTCATATACGATAATCGAGATCTGTTTACTGATTGTGATATAAAACATGATCATGACACTCGCCATAGAGATAATTTGGTAGCGGAAAAATATAATTTTACTTATTTGCAAAAAATGTAAAATACTTTATTATAAAGAATTTTAACTGTTTTCCAGAAACTATTAGGAATCTATCAAAGAATAAACTTAAAGGCGCTTTAAAAAAATATCTGATCGGTAAGGCATTTTATGAATGTGGTGAGTTTTTTGATGATCCCGATAAAAATTTAATTAGATGTTAAATACTGAATAATTAGTTTAGGGTATAGCATATTCTCTGCTTTTGTTGTTTCCTGCGTTTTTGATTGTTCCTTTGAATATTTTTTAAGTGTTGTTACCATAATTAAATAATTAAATAAATAAATTAAATAATTAAATTTAAATTTATGTTTTGTAATTAATATTATTATGGTTTTTTCTTTTTTTTTTCTATGTTAAGTTTGTATATTTCATGGATGTTGTCTTATATAGTTCTGTAAAATGTTATATGCTTGTTTATAAAATATTGTCATTTTTTGACATTGTTCAACACCCTCTTGGGTTTTTTGTAGTTTATTGTAAAGTTTTGAACAAATAAATATTTATCCATCTATCTATCTATCTATCTACGTGTGGGGTTCCCCCTGCATCTCCTCCCTTTGAGGAGGTGATGAGACCTATAACTTCTATTCTTTTTGTATTTATTTATTTTTTTTTTGTTTGGGTTTACTTTTCTAAATGGTCATATAGGATAAAAAGCTTTGTATTGGACAAGGCTGTATGTCTTGTTATAATAAATCTAATCACTAATTTTACCTGTATTTGTTTTGGTGTTAATCCAAAACTAACCAGAACTCACTTGATTTAATTTTTTTAATTAAAAGGCTGTCACTTTTCTGGCCATTTTTTTTACTTAAACAACAAATAAACTTAAAATGCAAAGGATATCTCAAATAATTTGTGAATAGAAAGTATATAAGAAATGAAAATTTTTACTTCTGTCGCTAAAAATAAAACGCACTTCTCGTTTTATATTTACAAAAGGGGGTATTTACTTGCTATTACAGTTCAGAAAATTAAAAAAGCCCTTTGTTAATATACTACTATTTTTAAAGATCAGCAGAACTTATGTTAAGAAAATATGTTATAATTCTATTAAAATAGTATAATTTTCTTGCAAATGAAAAAGTTTCATAGAAGTTATTTTTTATAATATGTAATTTTTATTATTGTCAAAAATAACGGAGAAGAGAATGGCACAATCACGTGAAAAGAATGGATGAAAACAGAGTACCGAAGATAGTGTTAGTAGGAAACCAAAAGAAAGGCGCCTCCCAAGAAGACCACCAAAAAGATAAAGGGACAGCTCACAGGAGATGCGGCAACGCAACGTTCAGAACGTACAGATCAACTAGATCTTAAAATAGAATAAGAAAAATAATATTTTACAATATATTTTAAACACCCTGTATAGTGTGGCATGTAGGATTTTTTATTATGTATTTAATTATTTTAGTATTAAAAAATCACATCTTAAATAGAAAGAATATAACACAATATAAAATAATTTCAAGGTTTAAACTTCAAATTTGCGAGGTAAATGAACAGCAACAATTTCTAGGTTAATTTAAATTTTCATAGTTATAGCAAAAAAAAAAAAAAGTAGTAGAGGAAGTAGCTTGCATACCACCAAAAAAATAATATCTTGTCATTGCATATAGGTTTAAAACCATGCAAAACTCGTTATTAAAAAAACTTTTTCGTAAAATTGTTAATAAAAATGTGTTTGCACATCCGCTAAAAGAGAGTCACAACTCAAATAAATAGTATTTTGCCAAAGTTATTCTTAAAGAATTTATTTTGCTTGAGGCCTTCATTTTTAGTACTATGCAACGTATGAGCTATTATGTTAGTTTATTGTGATAATATTAAAAGTTTTTCTAGGAAAAAGTACGATATATTTTAAGGCTTGTCGCATGTTCAAATTAACAATGTTTATCTTTACAATTTTTGAATTTTGACTCTTTTTTAACGAATGTGCGATATGTAGACCACTTAGGCGGACACACTGTATATACAAATAACCCGAGAATAAAGGTATCAAATATTAAAGGATAAAAAAATATATTAGACGTTATGAGTGACGCTAAGTAATGGGTTAAAGTTTTGGTTAAGCCAGGGTAGCTTTCCAGTGACGAAAAATTTTGTGCGTCACGCTCCAGGGCTTGAAGCTCTTGAACTGCTCTAAAAGTTAGTCACTGGAACGCATCTTTAGACAAGGAAAGATAGATACTTTAAAAATTTTTAAAATTTCGTTGTTTTTAACCTTTCTTGGCTTTATAATAATAATCTCTTTTTAATATCTAATTTAATTTTAAATAAATAATTTTAAAAAATCCATCCTTAACCATAAAAAAACACGTTTAAAGCACAAAAATCAAAGGAGGGGTTGGTGCATGAGGGGCAAGGGGAAAGAAAAACGGAGTAGCTCAGGTGCATAACACTTTTACACTGGAACGCCATAAAGTATAACGAAATGCTCCTGAGCTACTCGGGAACGCTCTATTTGCGTCACTGGAAAGCCACTCAGGGCTACCCGAAGTGCGCGGTATGCCCGTACTATTTTATTTTCAAGTAACGAAAATAGATTTTGTAGTTAATCATAAAAGCAGGGCCGATCCTAGCGGAGGGCGAAAACGTGCACCGTACGTGGGCGGCCAAAATTAGAGGACGCCAAATTATTATCGACCAATATAGAAAAAAACACGAAGTAAATTAAACTTCCATATTACCTTGACCGTGCATATTAGACATGACCGGTGCATAGTAGGCTTAACAGGCTTAACAACATCATCAACGCCTCAATCGCGAGACACTAGTGTATTCGGTCGGTGAAAGATAAAATATCTATTCCTTATACATCCTTGTTTAACCAATTAGTTTCAAAACAAGGCAAAACAGTGGACCTAAATCAAGACTAATGAAAGTAAGTGTATATGTGTACATTGTTATACTGCATACGATTTAACCAATCGGATAAAACTTAGGAACGTACTCTAATTGGTCGATTTCAAATGTTTCGTTTAAAATTGACCAATCAGGTCACGTTCCTAACTTTTATCCGATCGGTTGAATCCAATTCAATACAACGATGCACATGGTTTTCATTTATATTTTGCCACTCACTTTTAACTATAACCACAGATGATAGGAAAGAACGTCCTGTATAAAAGTTCTATACTTTTTCTTTTATTATCTCTGGAGCGTAAAAAAGATACAAATAAACATCAATAACTCAAGAAAAATGAAGAGAACTTTTATTAAATGGAACACCCTGTATATTATGTCACCATTAAAAGAATTTTAAAAATACCACATTTGCTATACCTATCTTTAATAGTTTCGTATATATGGCCATTTAAATCTGGATATAATGTCCATTACATCTACAGTGTCACGTTATTGCCATAGGTAGTAGGTAGGTATAAGGAAAATTATATCTACTATTTTTCAGATATAAGTGGTCAGTGGTCATATTTCGGAAACTATTAAAGATGGATATATTACATATGGTATTTTTGCAAAGCTTTTTAAAAGGATTTTTTTAATGATGATATAATATACAGAGTGTTTTATTTAAAAAAAGTGTACCTCTTCATTTTTCTTGAGGTTTTGATGTTCATTTGTTTCTTTTTTTATGCTTCAGAGATAAAAGATGAAAAAGTATAAAACTTTTATCCTGGACATTTTTTCCTATTCTCCTTGGTTATGGCTAAAAGTGAGTGGCCAATTATAAATGAAAACCCTGTACAAGTGCTCATGGAGATAATGTAGAATATTTTTAGAATTTATGAAAAACCTATAATATTTGGGAGTGACAAACTGGATAGCTTTAACGTGTTTTTACTTTTAAAATTTTAAATATTAAAAAATAAAATAGTTATAAAATATTTTTTTAATTAATTAAGAAGCCTAAGGTATTGCTGCTTACAAAAATGAGGTAAGTTATACAGGGTGTTCAGTAACTCTACCGACAAACTTTAAGGGGTAATACTACGCAGTGTTATTATTTTTAAGTAAATATATTAATTTAAATATTTTTACAAAATTTGTAGACGTCTTCTATGCATCACAAAATAATTTACTGATGTCGTCGATGACGGGTTTAAGGTAAAGATTTTTTATTTAAGAAAAAAATGGTACGCTACTGCATTTTTAAAAATAAATATATTTTGTAAATTTCCCATGTTATTTGAAGCAAATTTATTTGCTTGCTTTTTTATTGGTATATAAAAATTTTTACATAAAAAAATTAGAAATAAAAAAAATGAACTGGTTGTGAACTTTAGAAAAACAAATATATTTAGCAAATTTGGGATTTCCCAGTAGTATTAAATAAAATTCACAATAAATACCAATAAAGACCAAAAAATTTTCTCTGAGAGGTAATCGAAAAAAATAAAAAAATTCGCCGTTTAAACTATAGTTACTTGTGGAATTTAATTGGTTACACAAGTCCAATTGACAGTATGCCGAACATTTTCACAAATAAACATTTTTTTATATTTCAAAGAAAAACAGGCAGTCTTTTTTTTGTATAAAAACAGAAAGAAACTAACTTTTGTACGGATTTTGGCAGGTTCTAGGCATTCTTTTAAGTGGTATTTTGGAAAATAATCTAATAATAATAAAATCTTGTATTAAATGGCATAAAACAGTTATCAAAATAGTATGTAAAATATTTTCTAAATATCATCAGTAATTTTTTAAATTAATTTATTCTATTATACCGGTTGAACTAAATACCATAACCCATTAGCAATTTGAGGAAAAGAGACTGTCCAACTAAATATCGGCATGTAAACATGGGTGACTAATAGTGCTTGTTTGTTTATTGCATATGCTATATACCAAAACCAATTGCTTATGCAGTATACCCTTAGTAAAAAAACGATTTTTTTTCTCATTGCGCTATTTTTAAAATAATGTTGGTATTTTTTTATGTACATTACTGCACAGCTTTATTTTAGTTCTCGGTTTTTGTTTAAAGATAACGCAATGGAAAAAAATAGTTTTCCGTAAAATTAACGAAAGTCGCTTACGATGTTTTGTCAAAAACCCATCGATATGTTGTAGATTTTAAATCCCTAATTAAATGTTCTTATTGGCACAATGTCCGATCGCCTCTAGTTTAAGAGTCGAGTGCCTCCTATGATCTTAATTTATTTTCTCTGACTAAAGCTTGTACAGGACATCTTTTAATGTATACCCAAGAAATGGAAAATATATGAAAATATTTTATGTTAAATATATTTTATGGCAGGGGCGTCGGAATATATAAAATTGTTATTAAGTTGCCTAAAATGCACAAACTTAAAAATTGCATTTTTGAGTAAAAAAGAAACAAACGGTTAGATTTCATTATTTTTTTTTGTATTAGAAGTGTTCGTTCGATATATCCAAAGCTTTTGAGCAGGTCTGGCATGCCGCACTTCTTAATAAACTTCCCTCCTATGGTCTTTCAACTAAACTCTGTACTTGGCTCTCTAGTTATCTATCTGATCGACGTATATCAGTTATTGTGGACGGCCATTCGTCAAGCTTTCACCAAGTAAATGGGGGTGCCTCATTGCTCAGTTCTGGCACCAACATTGTTTCTTCTTCACATTAACGACCTTCTCTCGTCCACAACTAATTCCATTCAAAGTTTCGCCGACGATAGTACCCTTCACTCCAGTTTTCAGGTTCCTAAATCCATCACTAAGCCTGACTTGGAAAACAAACGCAGAACGATGCAGATATCGCTTTCGCAGGATCTTATTTTAATATTGGATTGTATAATTCCTCAAACAAAACTTTGACCTTAAAAATGTCGCAGACCAGTATAATTATCGTATTTTTTACCAAAATATTGCTTTTGACCGGATCACAGATTGTTAAATATAAATTACCAATAAATCAACCCGGTGGTGCTTCGCCAGACAGACAACATAATTTTAATACCTTTAAATTAAGGCTGGCAAAAACCGAAAATCCCGGTGAATCTTAAAAACAGCTAATTGGATCTACCCAGCCCATCAATAATTGAAAATACCTTTAAAAGTTCTTAGGACAAAACATCAACAAAACCATAAGTTTAAGTACTCTTAAATTTATTTACCCTTATTTACGTTATTATTATAAATGGTTTTCTCCATATAATATTTTTTTTTGGAGACTGTTTAAAATAAAACATTCATAGTTTTTTCATGGCCTACTTTCTAGCCGGTATCAGTAATAAATAAAAATATGCAATATCTCAGAAACGGATAAAAATATATACACTGACCGCCAGAAAGGTTGAACCATATGTAAAACTTTTTTTTATGATAAAAAAATATATATATTCTTGATCTCTGCATACAGCAAAACTCAAAAAACACTTTTTAAAATTTAAATAAATCATAGCGTATACGAGGTAGGTGCAAATTAACGAATATTACACAAGAGGAAACTGCCTTTATTTTTGAACTTAGAGAAAAATAATATTTGGAAAACTTGTTTAGAATTATAAGCTATGTCATATTTTAAAAGCTGAGCCTTCTAAAAAAAGTGAAAGATAAACTTATTTTTCCATCTTACCCCTTATAGAGATAAGATCGAACTAAATTAACTGCTGTAAATTATCCTTATTACCCTTACATTCTGTAAAAATATCAAAACTTTGTTATGCTTAAAGCATTTAGATCAATTCAAAAGACAAACGTAAATTTTTACTTTTTGTGATTTAATAAGGCCAACACTTAAAAGCTCCTTCAGATTTATGTTCCACGTCATTTTTGCCTTATAAATAACAGCTTACCTTTGAAAAAAATAATTTATTTTGATGATTTTCTATTACAATGTTCAAAAGTGAAACTGGTTTATTTAAATTTTGATCAGTGATTTGTAAGTTTCGATGTATGCAGAGGTTTTTATTAGGAAGAATTGTTTTTGAGAAATCAAAAATAACAGTTTTCCATATGGTTCAACATTTCTGGCGGTCACTGTATAAAGTGTGATAAATTTTTGAAAAGGTAAATTTTAGAGCATTTTATATTAAAAAATATTTTTTTTTAAATTTAAAATTACCGAAATTAAATAAATAGGTAAAAAATGCGTAATCTTAGAAAAATAAAAAGCTTTTCTGCTATCTGCATGAAAAGTTATTCTCAAAAGAAACACCCTGTTTACCGAGTAAACGACGCAAGATAACGATTTGCGGTTTTCACCAGTAAGTTTGGCTTGCAATTTAAGCCCTGCAAATGGTAATCAGTTTTTGTGTAAAACCTAAGAAACATTTTTAGCTTTCTATAAAAAGCGTCAAATTTGGCTCACCCTGTACACGATAAATAATAATGTGCATTTAAAATTTTTGTATGTTCCTTTATTTAAGGTTTACAAATTTTTATTTTAAATTTCTATGTGGTGTGTAGTGTAGTACATATATTTCAAAAATAAAAATATTTAAGAATTTAAATATTATTATTCTACACTCTGTATCATTAAAAATATTTTAATACATACGCCACTGATATGCTTACAACTTTTGTATTTAAAGATTTTTACAACTCAAATAAATATATTCCGAAAACGCACTCTTGGGACACCCTGTATATTTTTAATATATGGACTTGGACAAGCGCTATACACTAATTCGATACACTTTTTCCACATTCTGTATAAAACAGCAGTTCCCTAACCACTTCCTTCATCTAGAGTGCGTTCATAAATAAAATGTAAAGTAATCCTTGTACTCTGTAATGGAATCCAAATGACATTTGAAATGTATTACATTGTAAAAGCAATTTTAAAACGCTACTCAGGGAATGTAACGTGAATTAACGTAAAATATTTAAAGATGTTTATTTATTTATTTATGAACTAATATAAATTACAATTTTAATATATAAATCATTTTATAAACAAATAAATACTTTTTTTTAATTTGAACAAGTTTGTAGGTATTTTGTGGTTTGGAGAAAAATTAGTACCTTAATAAAAAGAGCCTAAAAATAAAGATAGTTGTTCTGTCAACCATAGTAGTATCAGCAAAATATGTTTTGTTTCTTTTTAAAAACTTTTAAGTTAAAAAATTGTAAAAATTTTGTTTGTTTCCTATTCTCTTAGGAGGCAAATATAAAATGCGCAAAATTGGTAATTGTTACCGCGCTTGTGAGCACGGTAAAGAATGTAATACAGAGTTACATTCGTAGACTATTTTTGAACGCCGTAAGACAGAAAGCAGTGTAATAAATAATACATTTAGGAACGACGTCTGTAACAGAAATGTAAGAAATGTGTACCTTGTAATGATTTATGAACGTAACCCTATAATCTATTAAGTACTTAAACCTAACCTTATTTCTTATTGCAACGGCCTTGTACTTACTTTTTTAATTTAGCAGCTTGAATTTCCTTAATTATTTCTTGCTGCTGTTGTCGTGTGTAAACTTTTTTCCCGGGTTTGTCACTATAATAATCCCTAAGTTTATTATAAAATTCGTCTTTTTGGTTAAACACAGGTTCCACTAATTCAGCCATATCTTACTCACAAAGTGCACATCTCAGTGACCGTTACATGAAACGAACATTGTGCTTATCCTTCGGCTTATCCACTTGATGAAATTTAACAAAATTTCATTAAGAGCATAAAACAAGAATCCATTTCATGACATGGACAAATATTTTGTGCAGATAATGAAAATAATTCATATTACACTAAGCGGGTGCGTTTCATGAAGTGGATATCCTTTTCATGAAATGGGCGATTTCAGCAAGTGAGCACGACATATACATCGAATTTTTGTCTGTTCCGTCATACAGCATTGTGGTTGTTTCTTTGCTGACGATTTATAAACTTGACAGTTCGTTGGCGTTGACATTTCACTGACTCCGTCGCCGCACTTTTTCACTTTTTGAAAGAAGTAATCCTATTAGTCGATCACAAACGTCTGCGAACGCCAACGACAAAAGTAAAACTTGGTCGAGTTAAAGAACAAACCAAAGGCTTTGACGGCGTTTATAAATGGTTACATTAAACGCCATAAGCTTAACTTGCAAAAGGAAACTGCAAAAGCAGCGGAAGCGAAACATCAAGTTTATCATACAGGGTATGATTTCTTATCCTATTTTAGGAAGAAAAGTTCATATGAACATATCTCCTAAACGTCTTAACTTTTAAGCTACAGGGTGTCAAAGTTTTAGGAAACATACTCTTTTCTTATCATTACTTTAAAACTCTTAAGGATATTTTCATGAAATTTAACACGAACCTACGAAGCACCAATTGGCTTTTTTTGATGTGGAAGTTTTTTAAATTATTTTCACCAGTGGTGTTCGTACCGGATGTTTAATGGATATTTTTTAAAAAACATGATACGCTAATGCTCTTTTTAAAAACAAAAGGTATTTTTAAAATCCCATTTATTTAACAACAAATTTGACCTCCTGAACTTCGAATAAACCGTTTTCGCGTAAAAAAATAAAAACTGTTTTTGATGCATTTTTGGTATTAGATTAGATTAGATTAGATTGGGAGGTGGATTGCATATCCTCTAGCACTGCAACCTGCTCAGGTTTATTGTGTGTCCTCCGTCCATAGGTTAGAGCACGCTATCCAAGCCGGTCTGTTTAATCAGACTCCACAAGCTTGAAACTGGCCCCTTGGTATATCTTGCCGCTTTAGGTTTTTCTTCACCCAGCCTTGCAAACCGCAGACGACAAAGGGCTTCGCAGTAGCACCATACGTGTTCTGCGGTTTCTTCCTCCTCCTGGCAGAACCTACATAGGTTTTCTTCTGCCAGGCCCATAGTTTCCAGGTGTTTATTCAGTCTGCAATGACCTGTCAGTTGACCCACTATTATTCTTACTGCCTTCCGGTTATAATTCAGAAGGTCTTTTGTAAATTCTGGCGAGTAAGCCTTGATGAACACTTTCGCCTGACGCTGTCCTGGTGTTCTCATCCACCAGTCTTGTGATTCCCTCATAATCCATGATCTAATGGATGACCTTACCTGGCATGATGGAATACCACAGTAGGGCTCAGGACCTACCATTGTCCTGCCAGCCCCCTCCTTTGCCAATTTATCAGCTTCTTCATTGCCTTCGTGGCCTTCGTGTCCTGGTACCCAGGCAATGGTTAGCTTGTTGGACGCACCCACCTCTTCCAGGGCAATTACGCAGTCCCGCACCAGCTTGGAGCTGATTTTGCATGAACTGAGTGCCCTGATGGCTGCCTGGCTGTCCGAATAGATTACTATGGTTTTATCCTCATAGCTCCTTCTGATGATTTCCCTAGCACATTTGTTCTATGGCTACAATTTCGGCCTGGAACACAGTAGGGTGTTGTCCGAGACCCAAGTTTATTTTCGTCCTTGGTTTGTCCCCATATATACCTGCTCCAACTCCTTGGTCTGTTTTGGAGCCGTCTGTATACCAGATTAGGTCGGCTTTAATGGGAGGCCCTGCCACCCAGTCCTTTCTGTCTGGTATTAAAGTTTGAAAACCTTTGTTTAGCCAGTAGCTTTTTTTTTTTTTTTTTTTTTTATCTTTGGACAAACCACGAAGGCTAAAAGCCTAAATACTAACGTACCGTGGGTGTCTTAAGCGAGGTAAGAGGAGTTTGTTGACACGGGACTTAAATACTTGAAGATTTGGGGCGGAAGGAAAGACCTCCGCGGGCAGCAGGTTCCACAATCTAGAAACTCTAGGGATAAAGAACGAACAAAGTGAGAAGTTCGGGGCCTGTCCAGTTGGACCGTATAGGGATGCATACGCGCGGAACCACGAGTTTCTCTGTTGGGAACCGTGAGTGGAGGAACTATACTGGTCAATTCTTCAGAGCAGAAGCCATGGAAGTACCTATAAAAAAGCGATAAATCGCCCACAGCCCGACGATGGGCAAGAGAGGGAAGCCTTTCTGTAAGTGAAGGATCATTAATGAGACGAATAGCCCTTCTTTGAATAGAATCAAGAATGCTCAGGGTTGTTGGGGACGCCATGCCCCAGATATGAGAACAATATTCCAAGGGAGGTCGGATTTGGGACACATATAAAGTGTATAAATTAGAAGCGGAAAAATACTTTTTAGCTCGAAAGAGAAATCCAAGCTTTTTGAAGCTGCCGTGGCTATAGATACAATGTGTTTATGCCAGTTAAGGTTACTTTCAAATGTGACGCCCACGAGATTGAAGGTGTCTTTGCTCTGTAGAACTTGGCCGCTCATAAGTAGAGGATGAGTATTTGATGACTCTTTTCGCGACAAGGAACATGACTGTGTTTTGGATGCATTAAAATGGACAAGATTTTTGGCGCCCCAATCCAATATTAAATTAAGATCCTGCGAAAGAGATATCTGCATCGCTCTGCGTTTATTTTCCAAGTCAGGTTTAGTGATGGGTTTAGGGACCTGAAAGCTGGAGTGAAGGGTACTATCGTCGGCGAAACTATGAATGGAATTAGTTGTGGACGAGAGAAGGTCGTTGATGTGAAGAAGAAACAATGTTGGTGCCAGAACTGAGCCCTGAGGGACTCCAGCATTTACTTGGTGAAAGCTTGAAGAATGGCCGTCCACAATAACTGATATACGTCGATCAGATAGATAACTAGAGAGCCAAGTACAGAGTTTAGTTGAAAGACCATAGGAAGGAAGTTTATTAAGAAGTGCGGCATGCCAGACCTGGTCAAAAGCTTTGGATATATCAAGAGCAACGATCTGGGACTCACCTAGAAACTCAAGAGACTTATTCCAACAGTGTGATACGAAGGAAAGAAGATCTGCTGTAGATCTTTTGTGGCGAAATCCATACTGCCTGTCGTGCAAAATTTTGTGTTTTCTAAGTACTTAAGAATTTGTGAGTTAATTAATTTTTCCATTACTTTACAAAGAACTGAGAGAATTGAAATTGGTCTATAGTTAGATGGAAGCGATTTAGATCCTTTCTTGGGAATAGGTTGAACACGTGCAGCCTTCCAGCTCTCCGGAAAGATACCTGTGTCGTAAGAAATTCGAAAGAGCCGAGTTAAGATTGGTGCAAGTTCTGGAGCACATTTTTTTAAAACGATTGCTGGTATGCCGTCCAGCCCAGACGATTTCTTGGTGTTAAGGGAGGAAAGGATACGCTTAATGTGTTTTACTTTAAAAATAATATCGGGCATTTTATGAGGAACTGGGGCAACCGTTGGAATTGGATGATTTACGGGAGGGTCAAGGGTTGAATTGGCAGCAAATTGTTTGGCAAATAGTTCTGCCTTCCCTTTAGCAGTAGAAATAATTTCATCTTCCAAAGTTAGTGGTGGAAAAGAACTGGCACAAAAATTCCTACTTATGTTTTTCGCAAAGGACCAGAAGGATTTGCTGCCATTTGAGCAAGAAAGAACTTTGTTTTTTATACGATTGTCGAAGGAGTCTTTGGCTTTAGAAATTGTTTGATTGTAGTAGTTTCTTGCTTCAATGCTGGCCTGTCGGTTTTCTGGACTAGGATCCTGTAGAAACTTCTTGTGAGCCTGAACTTTTAAAATTCTGGCTTTTTCACAACATTTTGAAAACCAGGGTTTGTTATTGGATTTTTGGGGTTCTTGATGGTGTGTGGAATATAGGTTTCAATGCCCAATTGAATTGATTCCGTCAGTTGATCGCAAATTTGAGAAGGATCACCAGAAGAAAAGCAAATGGAATTCCAGGGGTAAGTGGCGAAGAAGTCCCTTAGGCCATCCCAGTTGGCTGAGTTGTAGTGCCATACGGTGCGTGGTGGCATGTATTCATTTACCTCGGGATGTGCAGGGTAAGATATAGTAACTAAGCCATGATCTGAGCGACCTAGGGGAGCTGTGACAGATGTTTGATAGAGTTCGGGGTTGGTAGTAAGAAAGAGATCAAGGGGATTTGAACTATGATTTGGGACTCTAGGAAAGTAGGTGGGTTCCATAATAAGGTTGCTAAGAGAGTTACTGACTGCGAAGATTTCGGCTGCTCTGCCTTGGGGGTCAGTTTTTGAAGAGCCCAGCCAATCCTTATTATGGACATTGAAGTCGCCAAGCACGATTATTTCAGCCGATGGAAACTGAGAAATTATGCTATCGATCTTTGTTGAAAGAAAGTCAAAGAATTCGACATAGGAATTATTAGATGGGGACCGGTACAAACAGCAGATAAATTTAGTTGAAGACCTAAGGGAAAGTTTGAGCCAAAGGATATCAGGCCTACCCGATTCAAGATTAGAAACTCGAGCACAAGCCAGATCGTTGCGGACGTAAGCACATACGCCACCATGTGGGCGGAAAGACGAAATAAGTTCGTAGCCTGGGAAGAGAAGGTGGCTGGTTGAAGATTTAGAACTTATTTGTGTTTCCGTTAGAAACAGTATGTGGGGCTTAGATGACTGAAGGTGATGGTGAACGGAGTTTATATTGGTGTTAAGCCCACATATGTTTGCAAAAGAAATTAAACTTCTCGATGAAGGCCTCCCGGATGCACCCCTCGCCCGGAGATCCGAATGGAGGGGTATTTTACCTCCGGAATATTTTACTTCCGGGTGTGCCGCCATCATTTGTACATAGTTTGGGGGTGGTACCATTTTGTCTGAAGGCATCTCACACACTGAGTTGACTTCTTGGTCCTCCTTAAATCTCCATTGTATGGCCCTTTCCTGTCTTATGATAGGACTCTGGCCTTGTTTGAGACGGTATTGTACCGCTTTCACTTCACCCTGTATGTAGATGTGAAGTGGCGGTAGATTAAGCAGCGTATCCAGTGCTGCAGTAGGGGTCGATTTCATGGCCCCCGTAATACATAGACAAGCGAGTCTCTGTATACTTTGTAATTGCCTTATTGCCATCTTTTGTAGCGTCTTTGCACCCCAGGCAATTGACCCGTAGGTTATCATTGGTCTGACGACCATTTTGTATAACCATAGGTTCATCTTCGGACTGAGTCCCCAATTCTTTCCGCAAAGTCTTCGGCATCTACCCAGGGTAGTTCTTGCCTTCTGAGTGACTTTGCTTAAGTGTGATCCCCAGGTTAGTTTTTGGTCAAAGATGACTCCTAGATATTTAACCTCTTTTGAAAAGGGGATTTCCACTTCGTTGAGCCTGGAAGGTTTTAGTCCTTCAAGCGCTCTTCTTTTTGTGAAAGGGACGGTTAATGTTTTATGAGGGTTGACTGAGAGTCCCTCCTGTTTGCACCATTTGTGAACGATGTCTACGGTGTTCTGCATTCTGCCTGATATGTGCTCTAGGTGACCCCCATTGACTACAATGACGAGGTCATCAGCATAACCCAGGCAGTTGTACCTTTCACCAGTCAATTTGTCGAGAAGTTCATCTACCAGGACTGCCCAATATAATGGCGATAGAACGCCTCCTTGTGGACAACCCCTCCCCACTTTAGCCTCCATTGTTACTGTGCCTAAGGTGGATCTTATGACCCTGTTTCTCAGGCTGGCTTCGATCTAGTTGCAGATCGTGTCGGGGATTCCTTTTTCCCTTAGCGCGTTCATTAATGAGAAAGTTGGTACGATAAAGATACTAGACCTAATTGTTTTCTCTCTGCCGTACGTTCTTCGCGCGACAAAGCTGTAGTAGCACCACCTATTAGTGGGAAGTTAAACAAATATTGTAATAATACGAGGGCAGTTTACAAATTGCTATTACATCCTTTAACAAAATTTACTTTTTTCGCCGAACTGAAGTAGAGAGTAGAAGACAAAGACGTGTAATTTGATTGATTGACATTGGGGGTTATGGTTAGTTCTGGTTAGTTAAATTATTTTTTTAATTCGTGTTATTAAGAAATTAAAAAAAGATTTAAAAAACCACTACTAACCATGACCCTCCAATCAGACAGATTTACATGACCGGCTGTAATGTTTTAAATTAGACGTCGTTGTGCTTTTTAATGTAGTCTTTAAAAGAGGTACTGGTAGTGTTTCCTAGTGTATGATCACCGATTTAATATTAATAATATTAAATTAAAAAGCAAAAATATACTTTAAAGCGAAAAATAAACACTTTATTTAAAAAAATCAAACCGACTTTAAAAAAATAAATTTAAAAAAATCAATCATTTTTCATCATTTGAATGGTAATAATATATGCGCTAAACTAACTTAATTGCCAAATAAGCAATAGTTTTTTATTCCTTAATACCATATGTTGTTACGCGACTACAATTTTTTATATTTATTATTTTACCTTTTTTGGTGAATTTTATTATTTAGTTTTTTGAAGTCGGTTTGATT
Organism: Listronotus bonariensis; assembly: GCA_014170235.1. NCBI lineage: Eukaryota > Metazoa > Arthropoda > Insecta > Coleoptera > Curculionidae > Listronotus > Listronotus bonariensis. Next base: position 28,464 of record JACEGR010001315.1, read on the forward strand.
TTTTATTTTTATTTTTTTAAATTTTATATTCTATATATATATATATATAAATATATATATATATATATATATATATATATATATATATATATATATATATCTATAAAACCAAAATCATAGGCTCCAAATTGTCACAAATACAATTCCAAAACTAATTTATACTTACATACTAGTATCCAAAAAAGCAATGCTTTCTCTTTACTTATTTTTAATAGGTACTAATCTTATTGCATATGGAAGATTAAACAAAGCCAAACATAATATAAATTTAAAAAAATTATATAAATTGTAATACAAATAAACATTGAAAAATATTTTGTAGGTTGTAAAATACCCTAATTTTTAAAATACGTGAGCCATCACCAAAAAGTTAAACTTTTTAAAAATATATATATTTTTTTAAGATAACTATAGTAATTATTAAATAAAAATAGAAATTGCAAATACCATGCAATAACTTAATATAGTAGAATAATAATAGTTGTAGAAAACATTTTTTGTCCACGGATTATTATAAGTAAAATTTGGAATTACAAGTGGGTTTGTGCAAATTGAAAATTATGAATTTGGGTTTGTATTTTATGTAATGGGTAATAAAATAAAAATATAAAAAAAATAAGCACATAAGTACACACATTTCTGATTGAAATTTTACAGCTTGATATAATTAACTCATATTTTAATGTGCCGATGCACACAAGGTAAATTTTATTTGTTTGCGTAAATTAGTTTATAAAAGTTAAAAATAAACCTGCATACTTTTTTCAACATGGGTCATTATTGGAAATTAAACAGCAATTATTTCTACATCTTATGACCTACGCAGTCATGACCAACTCGGACAAAAAATTTAATTTGACGATTTTTGAAATAAAAATTAAAAATACCCATAAAAAAAAACGTTCTTTAAAAATGTGCAAAAAACAAAATGGCCTTCATAAAAAAACTAAAGTTAATGATGGCGGCATCTTAAACCCGAAGCGTTAAAATCTTAATACAGAAATGCATTGCTCTTAAAAGTTGCCCTAATAATGTATTTACAGATTCTAAAAATATTTGAAATAAAAAATCCTCTGGCAATACCTGTTAAAATACTATCTTTTATATAAAACAGTTTTATCGGGTAAACCGGTATTTTAAATCTTAGACTATTATTTTTAAATTACCCTCTAGTTGCTTTAATGTAATCATTACGTAAAAAATATGGTTTAATGTATTTTTTATTCTTTAGCCGTTACATTATTTCCAGTAGATTAAAATAAATAGTTTGTTGTAAGAAGTTTTAATTTTAATTCTAGCTTAGCTTAGCACATCCCGTAGATGTGTTTCAAACACTTAAACTGCCAAAAATTATTAAAGGGTCAAAAGTAAAATTTAAAAAAATGACCTTAAATGTTTTGGTATTCATTTGATGGTTTAAACCATTTTAAATATGCTTGTATAAACACATTTTTTATGATATGATTTGGACCACCCTGTAGATTCTTTGCAGATTCCAAGGTTTAATTATATTTATTTATTATATGTATATGTACAAATAACCCAACGTTCCATTTTCCATCTTTGTTTTTCAAAAGTGTATTTTAAGTAACGTTATAATGTGTTTTTATACCATCTAGTGACATCACTTTGGGCAACAAATTCAAAATATCACGGGTGACTCCCTAAATTTTAATGGAAATATTATCAGTAGGGATGGGACTTAAAACATACTAACATCCTAAAGAACTTGACGGATGCCGGTTTTCAGTGCAAATGTTGCCGGGTCCTTTAAAAAATGAGAATTTTCAGGTACTCGAAGTGTGCACAGGGTGGGCAAAATTGGGCGATTTAATGAACTATTTTAGTTATTACTGTAGCTATTAGAAAACCAATATAGGTGTTATTGACTCGATTTTAGAGAAACTTAAAATTGCATAGTTAGAATTTTAATAAAATTATTTGTCTAAGAGTTCCGAGAGAAAATTGAAAAATTAACGTTTTTGATTTTATCCTATATTTATTCTTTAATACAAGAAATAGCAAAAAATCATAAAAACAATTTTTGTAGAACTTTTAACGTAGAATCTACAGAAAGTATTTTATTTTTATACACGGCTGCGCTACAAAGTTACGATACCAACTTGATGTTTCTCTTATGGAACACCCTGTATATTTTTTTACTAATAAATAGCCCTTGTCACTACGATAACAAATGTAAACCATCGTATCATTATCTCTTGTAGTTTTTTAAATTTTGAATTTTAATATTTGTTTTTGAGCGTACCCCGTATGAACACATTCTTTTACAATATTATTTGAAAATAATATATATAATTTAATTATGATTATATTTTATGATTTATACTAACCCTAATATACTTTTAAAAGTATAAACACAATAAAAAAATGTGAGGTTCTGTCAAAAGGCCAAATTCTTGTAAATTGTATTCTAAATTTTTAAATTTGGTATCATGTGGCAGATGCCATTCATTTTATACAGGCTGAAAATTTTATAAGTTACAGTTGTTTTCTTATATTTAACAGCGGATTCAACAATGGCAGCATCTCAAAGTCGGAAAAAAAGCTTACAAAAAGTTATTTTATACCGTGTCAAAATTTTAGACATAGTTGTTTAGATGAAGATGGTGGATCATACGTCAGTCACGTATATAAAGATATCAAAAAATTTAATCGCAAACTTATTTAATACATCATGAAATTTATAAAGTAGATTATCTATATTGCCAAAAAAATAGTAAAAAATGTCAGCTGGACTTTTAATGGGAGAAAAACCATCAGTCAGCGCCATAAATATGCTGCGCCAAAATTAGTATTTTTCTTAACCGTGTTTATGGCCTATTTTTGTGTATTGTTGAGAAATACTGTAAATACATTTTTAAACATAATTAAACAATTTAACACAATTTTTAGGAATTTTTAAAATTCCTATATGTAAAGTGACAATTTACGTTTAAATTAGATACTGGTAGCTACAATTTTAAAGTAAACAGGGCCCTATTTTTGACCTTTTTTTGTAGAATTTAATATTCTAATCAGAAAAAATATGAAACAAAGACCAAAGAGTTACAGCACCAGTTACGTATTTTTTAAATGGAACATCCCGCATATTTTTATATCAATGGATAGAGATTGTCACGAGCAATTCGGTGATATAGGGTTGCTGGGTTTATTTCCTGCGGTTCTAATGCAATTAATTAAAAACTGCATTATACCATAAGGATAGTTCCACTTAAAAAACCTGGCTGCCACAAGTTACAGGTGCTTATTTGTCAAAGTCGAGAATTTTAAAAATACCTTTATTACTTTTTGGGTTTAGAAATAAAAATATAATTTTTACCGTATAATAGAATTTTAAGCCGTTCTTCTGATAAAAACCTCATTATAAAACTGTCTCGCAAATATTAATAAGGTTTAAAATTACTTTCTGCCACTTTTTTTTAACGACTATTATATGCTGCCACAGTTGACTCCACCGCAGGAGCGGCGACTGACGCTCATTTTGCTGAAAATATTATTGTTGGTTTTTTTTGTTGGTTTCTAGTCTATAGCATAATTTAAAAAAATAAATTTTCATTTATAACGTTCTTGTTAATACATTTTATTATATTTCAAATTTAGTATGTTTAAATTTTTAAATAATTTTTTTGTAATAACAGGCTTAAAAGACGTTGAATCTTATATAACCTAAAAAGGGATAATTATTTTAATGATTAGCATATAGGTACATATGTATGTAGGTATAAATTTTTGTTTATTGTGTTTATACTTTTAAAAGTATATTAAGGTTAATGTAAATCATAAAAACATATTTTAATTATTATATTTATTTATTATTTCAAAATATTATTGTAACAGAAGTTGTTTATATGGGGTACTCTCAAAAACAAATATTAAAATTCAAATTTTTAAAAAACTACAAAAGATAATGATACAATATTATATATTTGTTATCGTAGTGACAAGGGCTATTATTTATAAAAAAATATATAGGATTTTCCATATGAAAAACATTAAGTTGGTATCGTTAATTTGTTTTCTACCAGTAATTTAACTAATTTTTATTTAAACTTAAAAGACAACCCCAATAATTAAAGCCTATATTGATACATAAATAACATCATAGGTTTTCTACCCTTGTTATTAAAACCCAAGTAAGCTTTAAAACAAATGCAACAAATAAATGTGGAGTGTAATATTTGACACTTGGGACATCCAATTTCTTAGGTCTGTTTTTTTAACTTGATTGATTTTACGCGACAAATTTTATAACTTAAAATGTCTCCCACTTTTTTACAAGAAAAATTAAAATTGTTTTAATTTCCAGTGACAGTTTTTAAAGTACAGAAGGGACAAATGAAATTTTTAACCAAAGGAATTCTACAAAACTAATTTCTTTTTCAGAATAGCAAAAATTATTAAAAAATTAAAAGAACGGGGTCTGTAGAGAACAGTTTTAAGATTTCACACAAAAAAACAGCAACAGATGAGGAGAAATCCCCGGATGTTATTTAAGCAGTTACAGAAACTTCTTGTATAGGCATTAAAAATGTCTCTGATATTACCAATGTCCAAGAAATGTCAGTAGGAAGAATACTAAAAACAAACAATTTTTTTCATACAAACCAAAATTTGTTCAAGTTTTAAAAGAAATGAATTACAATGCTAGGTTTGAATTTTGTGCATGGTTTCAAGGAATAATGGAAATGATTTTAGTTTTCCAAAAAAAAAATTACCGATGAAGCTACTTAGGTTAGAGAAAATCCTTATTTTATAGTGGAAAGCAAGGATTATTTTATTTTTAAGACAAATGTGTATTTTTATTTAAAAAAAAAACACAGACTTGTGGGGTTCTTTTCCTTAGGGAAAATTTAAATGCGAAAACTATTTTAAGTTTTTTAGAAACCGGAATTTAAATATTTTTGGACAATTTGCCGCTTGCTAAGCGAGAAAGTTTATTTTTTTCAACAAGATGGGGCCAGGGGCTCAATTCTGCTAAATTAAACTCATTCGTTCGCTGAACGTATACGTTCCGGGAGCAAATAACCTTCATCTGTTTTTTTTAACGAACGAATAACCTTCACTTGTTTTTTAAAACAGGCGGTCATAAAACAGAAATCTGTATTACCATCTGACATCTGACAAAATTCAAAGTCATAACATAACCTAAAATTCCTTTAATGTGAAATTAAAGTTGATAAAATCAGTTAACTAAGCTATTAAAAACAAAGTATACACTTTAATTGAAATACAAGAAGCAAATAAATAATTAACATTTTCCTCCGCAGCCAGAATAATCATTTGTAAGCAAAATAGTTTCTAAATCACATAACCTATAACCAAAAAGGTTCGTGAAGCGATCTCCTGCAGCTCCGTCGGCGCAAAAGCGCAAAAGTGCGTGAAAGCGTTAGCCTGAAGCTCATTTGGACTAAAATGAATATGTCAGTTGTCAAAATATAGATTGAAAAGAAAAACTATGAAAAATTACTTATTGCTTTGGAAAAGTAACTAACAAGTTATTGCATATAACTTTTATACCATCTTCCATTTATACTTTCTAAAAGAAGGCCTTTATTGAGTGTTAGGTACTTGTACCGAATGTTAGATTAGGACAAAGACTGGAAATGGAGATAAACAAACTACATTAAAATATCACTTAAGGTAAGTAAACTAAAGTAAACTCATATTTAGAAAAAAACATTTATGGTAAATTTCTTTTTAGTTTAAAAAGGTAATATTTTAAAAAATATTTGTCTTATTTATGCAAATTGGGTAATTGTTTCGAAAGTTGGAGCAACCCCCATTTTGACCAAATTTGATATACAGGGGCATAGAACTAATAACAAAGGGGCTGGTTATTTTCTTTTTGCTGCTTAATTAAATAGTATGTTCTAATTTACTGTTATATTAAGAAGTTTGTGCAAAAAGACGGGGAATATAGTGAGAATAGGAATGTTTTTGATATTGGGCAAAATCATAGTTGCTCTCTTTCAAGAGAATTACTATAAATTGTCAGTACATATCGGTAATTATTATTAGTTGAAATAAATAGGTACCCAAAGATATCAAAACACATTTGTTACTTGCATAATTTTAAACAAAGAGTACCTAAATTATCAAAACCTTTTATTGCTAGTTGTTTTCTTTTCCATTTAATAATAATAATTTTATTTGTAGGACTCTAGAAGACTACGAATATCCCTTAGGAGCATGCCAGAAAACAAAATTGCATAATAGTTCAAGAATCATATCAAATGATCGATAATAATCAAAATAATAATGCCCAACATGACTCACACATAAATTACCAAGCTTCTGCAATTTGTAAAAAATAATAAAAACAATCAATATTATTTTGTTGCCTTTATTTTAATTCTTAGGTTTATAATAAAAAAGTACATTAGAGTAAATAAACATTGTTTTTATAAACACTAAGTTTTTGTCCTAGAATATTTTTGCAGATAAGCTCTTGAAAATACTCCCAGTTTATATAAAATATATTTCCTAAATATTACACCAGCTTGAAAAACCAATAAAATCCACACACTTTCTAGTGTTTTCCGTATAGTACAAATAATTTTACAATCTGGCAGTCACCTAAAAATAAAAAAATACAAATTTCAGGTTTAAATAAGCAAATGTAGGTTTTTCTATAAACATTAATACGAGTTTAATGAGCATTATTTTAACTTTTAGCATTAGCAGGGTTAACTTAGGACATTGTAGAGTATATAAATTATAAAAGAAAGATTAAAAGCCATTAATTAAAAGAGAATATTGCTCCTATGAAAAGATCATTGGTTTAGGTTAGGTTTAGTTACGTAAGGGTTTTCGAGCTGTGAACTGGTAAAAGGAAGAAGAGACACGAATACAAAAAGTAAAATTGAATATCTTTTTAAAGAAACTGGGTAATATGGTAAACGGTATCTCATGGATAATTGAAATAATTTTATGAAAATATTAGTATACTTTTAATGCAAATTTTACTCACAGTTGCTTTTGTTCTTCCATTTAAAAGAGCAATGAAATAATACCTTTCCATATTCAAGTGCACTTATTTTAAAATTAACAATAGGCAAGTTATTAATCAGTGTTTAGGCAAAATTTTATGGGGTATTTTTGTAGGACCTTCTTTGTCTGTTATCTAAACATGGTCTTAAGTTTTGATGCATTTTATGGGGTTCCTGGATTAGTTGTCTTGTCATTAAAGGACTATATGTTTCTTGCAATCTTTGTTAGAAGCTAAAAATATCAAAATTTTTAAAGGAAACAAATATAAATATAAGACATTTAAACTCACCTTTTTTCTACCTTACTTGATGCCTTATATTTAGACAAAGAAAACTATCACTAGGTAATAAACCAAAGCATTTTCAATACGTTGTTTACAGTGGAACACATCATTTTCAACAAATTTAATATCTTTCATAAAACGGTAATAAAATTTTCTAACCTATATCTTTGGTGTATTGTGGGTTAGCTACCTACTGACTGATAGCCTAGTTTACACCGCAAAGATCTTTGTATTCTTTTAAATGAGTTTTAACTTTAGTAATAAAATCAAAATTGGGTATCAAACTTTACCATTTATGAGTTTGCATAAGATGAAAAGTACGGTTGACTTTGACAAATCTCTCATATTTTAAATTTTAATGCGGTGTTGTGCGCCAATTTGTGAACGTGGCCATGCACGAACGAAGACCTTTTTGTTTTCATAAGAACCTAGAGGAAATAAAGAAAAAAACATGCTTATACAATTTTAAACATCAGAAGATGATTCGAGCAACATTTTGGGGATTAGTATATTGGTAATTACTCCGAAAATCCCTGGCCTGCAAGGTCACCGGATTCAACGCCATTGAATTTTTTATGGTGCAGTTTGAAAAGAAATAAGTGCAAATTAAAACCATTTAAAAATATTGATCACTTGGTGCAAGCAAAGTTTACTATTAGTGAGTTCTGGTGCAAGTAATTAGGCAGTGTGCGAATCAAATAACTCCAAATAAGTTACATAATTAAAAATTAACAATAAATTAAAATAATACTCCCTGTAGACCTAAGCCGCCCCCAAAAATATCTGGTTTGTTCTGTTTAGTTCTAGATAGTCTAAATTTTGCTAAAAGAAAGTTATAGCAACTAGTCCTGGTTATTAAGCGCTTGTGCAATGGAAGTAACCTGAACTAACCCAAAGTTCTATTGTAATTCATTATAATTTTTCTATAGGTTTTATTTTATTTTAGTTGGAAATTTTCTGGTATTTCTTATGAATAACAAAATATGATTTTTCCAAAATTTAAGGGTAGTATTTTATTTTACTCCACCTTTTTACAACCACTAAAAAGCATTTCTTATTAGTTGTTCAGATAGGTGCCACATAAGGAGTGTTGCTATTTAAGATATTTAAGTGACTGGGGGTGCAGCTTAAGGGGTTAATAGAGATGTTTTGAAAAATACGCCATAGATTCACAAGGCTATTGCTGGTCGTACTGGCAATTTAAAGGCTTGAATCTGTTGAATCCGTACATTTCTGTTTAAACTGGGCCTTTGATTGGGTCATATTATGTTTAAACTTTTAAGGCTGCTCGTCTGTATAGTTTTTACTTGCCAACAATGACATTTTAGCATACTAAAGTTATTTAGTAATGGTTTTATTTTTATACTCTTGACACTTTTTTAAGCCCTGAGGGTCCTGCTGCTGCAAACTTAAGTAACAAAATGGCGTGTAAAATACACCAAACCACAAGAAAAAGTAATGAATGCATTATTATTACAAATACTACCTAGTATCTAGCACTAGTATTATATTTTATTTCGTATAAAATAATACATAGTAAAAATAATAATGTTTACCAAGGAGATGATTGATTGCATGCATAGCAAATATTTTTAATTTAATATAGGCAAAAATAGGCAACCAAATTTGTATCGGTTATAAAGCTTGAACTTCATTCTATTTAAAGATATTAAAAGTTCTGCTTGAAAACGCTTGGAAATATGATTTTCGATTTTTTTATTTTTTATTCTGATTAATTTTTTATCTACTTTTAAAAGGTACGCATACTGTAGTAATCTAGACTAAACTAACATTTTTTTATACAAATACACACATTCTTCAGAACACTCCATCTTAAATACATATATTTTAAAGCACTTCAATTTTAAACAAAATAGAAATATATATTTTTCCTGACTTATTTTTGACCCATAAAATCGCCAATGTTAATTATAGGTCATTGCAATCATGCAAATTTTTTATTAATATCTATAGATGGTAAAAACATTAACGGTACGAAACTTTAAGGTGTGATTCGTTATATTATTTTAAAATTTAAGAAAAAAGTTTTTTTTCCAAATATTTTTAGGATGCGGGGGCCGATTTAAATAAAATTTGGTACATTTATTTAAAATAATAGGGCGCTTATTTAGCCCTAACAAGATTGTTATTGGGGTCCAGTGGCGTCTCAGTGGGCACCGCAACTTATATTATTTAGAAAGAAAGTACGCCACTGACTTTTTTAACGTTTTTTCTTTGTAACTAAGAAATTAATAATACAGACTTTAAGTCTTTTGTATTTTTTGTTTCTCGCTTGGTTTTTGAGCAAAAGAATAAAGCCTCTTTACTTCCTTCTAAAAGTACCCATAGACAACATAATAAAAAAACAAAAATAAACAATTATTTGCCTTAAAGTAAATGAGCAGTTTTTTTACAAAAAGTCGTAATTTTTCTTATTTACTAAGGTCAAACTTGTTTATTTTTTAATTTTAAATTTTATTTTATGCTGTTTATGGATACTGTTGGTATCATTAAAATGGCTTCTTTTTTCTCGAATACGAAGCGAGATACAATACAAGAAACTAAAAAGTTGTAATAATAATTGCTTAATTATAAAAAAAATAGTTAAGAAACATCAAAAAAGTCAGTTGCCTACTTCTTTTTCTCAATAATATAAATTGCAGTGCCCACTGAGACGCCACTGGACCTAATAATAATAATCTGGTTAGGGTTAAAAGCGCCTTAACCCTTTAAATAAATGTACCAAATCGACATAAGCTTATTAAAAATATTTAGAAAAGAGATTAGATTTTTTTCTTAAATTTTTACGCCCTGTATTGAAATGCAATTACTGAGGTAAGGAAGCAACTACCGATATATGTTTATAAAAACTTTTTTTAATATCATAAAGAGTCATACCTTAAAAGTTTCGTGCCGTTGCGTTGTTAGAAAAATCTATCTAATCATTTTTTTTTGGAAAACATGGGTTCAACTTAAAATATTTTACTGATGACCCAAATGGTCAAAATTAAAACATATTTTATTTTTTAATCTGGGGATTCTAAAAAGTGCCAAATTTACCAAATTCCAATTTGCAATTTAGAAATTTTCCTCTGGGGAAATATAATTTATTTAAAAGTAGAAAATTTTAAAATACAGTCAACAATTTTTAAATGCCTGTTACATTACGTTACTTAACAAGGTTTACCTTCATGCAAAATAATGTACACTGCTTCGCTTTAAAACCTAATAAACTGAAAATTAACTGTATTTATGAATACAAATTTCCCCATTTTGGAAGTAACTTTAATTACCACGCCGCTATCTGTGCGCCGCGTCGGCACATACTTCCGCTTTATCAGTGTAAAGGTTGTTTTGCAAAGAAGCTTGGTTAGTTTATTTATACAGGATGTTCTAAAAACAAATTTGAACCAAAGACATACCAGGTAATGCATCGCCGGGCGGGACATAGGAAATCCCATGTAATTTTTAATGGAGTCAATTATTGGTTCCCCTAATTATTTAAAAACATTCTATTGAAGTTTATTGAAGAGCATGCACATCTACGTCCATGGTAAAAACTTTAGATTTTTCGGTTAACCCGTTTGCTAGTTAGATGCTAATATATTTTTAAAAATTGTTACATTATTATTGCCTTATATTTCTGAACAACAATAAAAATACCAGTTAGCCTCTGTCATTTTAAAATTTAGTGCTTTATTGTTATCAAAAAATCGTACAGTAAAAAGATTAAAGTTGTATTTATACAAACGAATTAAGTTAAGTTAAACTAAACTAAAGTAACAAATTTCAAGAACTTATGACATTTTTAATATTTACATGCTTCAGTAAATTATTAATATTATTACAATATTAATATATTGGAAATAAACTTAAGATTTAGGAAAAATTTTCAAATATTCCTCCATTGACTGCTAGACAATAACCCAAACGTTCACAAAATAACTAGTAAATTAAAATTTTATTGCATTCTGATTGATTAGAGTAATTTTTATCCTTGTATATCATGCTTTTTAAATGGCCCCAGAGGAAGAAGTTATTTGGCGAAATATCAGGAGACCTGGCTGGCCAATTTATGGTGTGATGTAGGCCAATAACATTTCCATTAAAAACATTGTGTAAATATTCCCGAACAGCCAGCAGCCATCCATTTGGTACCAAATTTCCTGATTTTCCCTGGATACATCAATTAAAGCGGGTAAAATTAGTTCTTTGAGTAGTATCAACTGTTGATTTTCCGGGTATCGATCTATTCGGATACTGAGCAGCGAACATGTCTGACACCTTTTGGTAACTATTTCCTTAAAAGTACCATTTAAACATCAATACTTTTTCTTTAGTAGTATAACTTATGGTTAATCTTTTCTCTACGATTTTTTGATAATAATAAAGCACTAAATTTTAAAATGACAACGTTATGTCACGCTAACTGGTATTTTTATTGTTGTTCATAAATAAGAGGCGATAATAGCGTAATTTTTTTTTAAAATATATTAGCATCTAACTAGCAAACGGGTTAACCGAAAAATCTAAAGTTTTTACCATGAACGTAGATTTGCATGCTCTTCAATAAACTTCAATAGAATTTTTCTCTAAAATAATTAGGGAAGCCAATATTGACCCCACTAAAAATTACATGGGATTTCCTATATGCCGCCCGGCGATGCATCACCCGGTATAGCAATAATATGACCAACTAATCATGGTCTAAATAGGGAACATTTATACAGAATGTCCCAACTCTATTTATACATGAAACAACTGTGCTCCTGTCCAAAATACAAAAATAAACTTTAAATAAAGAATGTTTATTCGGGTACAATATTTTTATTGCCGAAGGGGCATTCCACGCGAAATTTTAAAATGTGTAAACTTTTAAAAAAGCTGTCATATCAACGAAAATAAAACTTGGCAGTTATATTCAGGGTCGAGGGACCTTTAAATTACGGTATCACTTGACCACTCTTTCCGTTTAAGATTTTGGGGGTGAATCTCACCCCTGCTGGAGGAGTTGTAGTTCAGGGATTAAAAGTGGAAAAAAATGTTTTCCCCTAAAATCAAAAATTGACGTGTCTGAGCGTTTTTCCTTATATGACCTGGTGTGCCCAAAAAGTTAGCTTTGTTTTGTTTTTAAATGATCACACTGTATTTATTACAATAGTTTTTTTCTTAATTATTCCAACTGTTAATTAGTTAAATACATAAGTAATAGCGTTTCTAAGGTTAAAATATTATAAAAGTGTTCTTAGTAAACAACTTTTGGTACACATTTTGTATTTGTCCCACCAGTCACTCAGTCGAGTGATCATTTGGAATAACGTACATAGTAATCGAGGTTTTTACAAAACGATGTTGTTAATTAGGTAATATTTTATATTATAAGATATATTTTATTTTAATATAAAGTTTAGTTACATTATTATAACTTATAATTAGTAAAATTCCAGAATCAAATGTCCCACTAGTCACTATGGAATGCCCAAGTACTATTTAATATACAAGGTGTCTCGAAAACATAGTTTCCATTAAACAAAATATTATTTGGCTTTCCTCCTAAATAAAATTAAAAGTTTATTTAACATTTTAAGAAAATTTAAACTTGTATACGTTATGAAGAACTATTCTGCTGTTACACAATATAATAAAAGTTATTATTACTTAAGTAACTATAACAAATATTTAATATTTCATTATTTTTGTTCTTTTAAAGTAATAATAGCTTTTATTATATTGTGTAAGAGTAGAATAGTTCTTCATAATGTATAAAAGTTTTAATTTTCTTAAAATGGTTAATAAACTTTTTAATGTTATTCTGGAAAAAAGCCAAATTCATAACAATTACATTTTCTCGTAATCAAAATCAGTTTAATTATATGTATCGGTTAAAAAATGCACCATCGAAAAAAGTGAATAATACACTGAGAGAAATTCTAGCGACCATAATTAAAGTTTTAATATTCATAACAAAATTATCTTAATTAAATAGGGGACAGATAAGATCAATTAATGCCATAATTAAAGTTGACTTTCTACCTCCAAATTAGTTACTATAACTAAATCGGTTTAATAACCGAAAAATATCTTATATGTTAGCGACTATTGATTGGCATCAGTATTGTGGTTATTAAAGTCGTCTAGTTACCGCTGCTACTCCATGACATTATAATAATTAAGTCATTTACTTTTTACTGCTTAAGGAACCTAGTTGTGACTGATATTCAATCTTATTATCAGTATTACTATATCAACATTATGATCAATATTGTAATGTTAATGGACTTAACTAAAGAGCTATTGTATGGTTATAATTTTCAGGATTTGGGGTAATACCTAAGCTTTAATTAAAGTAGCAAAAAATGTAGCTTGCTGGAAAATACAGGGTTTCCAAAAGTGAGGTCAAAAATGATAGGGGTGGTAAGAGTAAGCCAAAATAATGTTAGTACTTTATATAAAAAAATGTTCTATCTCAGCTTCCTTAGGGAGTTTTTGACGTTTAAACTTAGAATAAAAAAAATATTTCCTTAATAATTTTTGAACGGTTGCCACAATAATAATGATATTTAGGCATTTAAATTTACTCGTACCAATGCTTTTTTCCATAGGCAAATGATGCGCCTTAGTCATAATTGTACAGAGTGAGACGAATTTTTTCGTTTATTTTATGCATTTTTTACAGAACTAAAAAAATGACATTTTTGGTTTGACCGTATAATTCCTTTATCATTTTGTACAAAAAGGTATACTTGATTTAAATTAGTACTTTGGACCGTTTTTCATAAAAATGCATTTTAAATCCAGATTAGGCCCCATTTTGTATGTAATAAAAAATCAATTTTTAGAGAAAATTATTTAAATATGGTGAAATTTTTAAAAAACAGCTTTATTTGTGTTATGAAGTTTCAAAGGCTTATAAACACCATTTTTAATTTTTTTAAATGGCATTTTAATATTTTCCTTAAAAAATGGATTTTCTGTTATATACAAAATAGGGATGTCTGGTTTTAAAATGCGATTTTATGAAGAATGGTCCAAGATATCGATTTACATTAAGTATACGTTTTTTGTACAAAAATGATGATAGAATTAAACGGTCAAACCAAAATGTCAAATTTTCATCTCTGTAAAAATGTATATAATAAAAGAAAAAATTCGTCTGACCCTGTATAATTATGACTTGCTGCGCTATAATTTGCCTATGGAAAAAATACTGGTATGAGTTTATTTAAATTCCCAAATATAACTATTATTGGGGAATCCGTTTAAAAGTTATAAATGAAATAATTTTTTTATTCTAACTTTAAACGTCAATAACTCCCTAAGAAACACGATATAACTTTTTTTTATATGAAGTACAAACATTATTTTGGCTCACTCTATCACTCCTATCATTTTTGACCTTAACTTTCGGGACACCCTGTATAAGCCTTAGTTATTGTAGTATATAGGCTTTGGTTGGTTCAGCAAATAAGCTCCTAGTTCCTGTAGCAAATTAAATTTATAAAATATATATGGTCAATGGAGTATATGGAGAAATATTAGGATTTAGAATCTATAAATTTGTATGTATAGGTATGTATTACGAGATAAGTGTGAAGTGGATGAGGTAGGTTTTTCTTGGCTTATTATTTTCACCAACGCCATTTGACTGATTCGAAAATGGTGCGAGTAAAAATATTATTTTTTAAAAACCAAATATTTTATTCCGTTTTTCTATGTTTGTGGTTTGTTTTAGCATTGTGCAGTTTAATAATGGCCTACAAACGTACTTTACGGGAATGGGGCTATAATCAAAGTGTTATAAAAGCTTTTGAAGGTAAGCATTAAAAAGGATTTGCAACTTTCTTCCTTAATAATGGTAATTATTTATTCTTTTATTCTTGCGATTTAAAAAAATAATAATAAAACTCACTTCTTCTAGAGGCAGTTACTAACATAAATTCTTCGGGAGAGTAAGAAAATATCGTTTTTTTATTTATTCATGAATCAACAAACTTTCGGGACCGCGGAGTGAATTGGGTTGCTGGGCGAACCCCTTCCTCTTCCGTGGCTGGGCGGAGTAAGACCATGGTAAAACACGATGTAAAGTGAATGTCTAGAAATTAAAGTGGGTTTATTAATAGCACATTAAAAAAATGCGAAATATTCACGTTTTGCAAAAATATAACTGTTTAAAAATTTGCCATTTATAACTGAACATTTAAAATTTAAAAATTTGTGTCCGCAAAACGTAATAAACCCACTTCAATTTCTGGACATTCACTTTACATCGTGTTTAACCATGGTCTTACCCCGCCCAGCCACGGAACAGGAAAAGGTTCGCCCAGCAACACAATTCACTCCGCGGTGAACAAGTGAGTATTATTATTTTTTTAATCGAAAGAATAAAAGAATAAATAATTATCAATATTAATTAAGAAGTTGCAAATCTTTTTCAATGCTTACCTTCAATAGCTTCTATAACACTTTGATTAAAGCCCCATTCCTGTAAAGTACATTTGTAGACCATTATCAAACTGCATAACGCTAAAACAAACCACAAACATAGAAAAACGAAATAAAATATTTGGTTTTTAAATAAATTAAGATTTTTACACGCGCCATTTTGGAATCAGTCAAATGGCGTTGGTAAAAATAATACGCCCAGAAAAACCAACCTCATCGAAGCCACACGAAGCACAAAACTGAAATACCAACAACAACTTTGCGCCGCTTTCGGAAGACTTTTTCCGTTGACGAGCGCTACCGAAGTATATCGATTTTTAACGATTCATAGGTAGGTAAATGACTTTAGTGGTGATTACTAAAGCGTCTAATTGTAATACCTGAATATCTAATAGTATTAGGAAGGTCTTTTTCTGCCTTTATTAAAGGAAACTTTATTTGATGCGTTTAATAAACACAAATAATAAACTTAATTACCACAATTAAACCGCAACATAATAGTAAATCTGTTAAGATTTTATTAACACGTAAATGGATTGTAACTAAACCAAGTAGTTAGTGTTATACAGAAATTTATTAACAGTAATACCTTTATTTCAAAAGACAAATTTAATAGCTCCTGAAAAAGCAATCTAATATCATTATTAAAAAAATAGCCATGTTACCTTAAAATAAAAGAATGGTTATTAACGCAGCAACTAAAAGGTAGTTTAATTAACTGTTTTCTTTCAGTGTACTCGAGATTTGGGAGTTTTTTTGATACTATGCTAAACTTTAATCAGAATGTTGACGCTATTGTAAATTTGGCTGTAAGAATGCTGGGTTATGTAAGTAGAAAATGCAGACAATTTAGAAATATTATGCTAGTTATCTGTTTGTATAATTCTTTTGTTTTAAGTAAATTAAATTTTGCTGCCATAATTTGGAGCCCATAGGCAAAACACATTTAGTGAGAGACAAGGATACAAGGATACAAAATAAATTTTTAAAATTTATTGCATTTAAACCAAATTTTACTATTACCAAAAATAATATTATATACTCCTGCACAAACTTATTTTCATATAAGGTCCCTGAGTGACCGCAGATTCACATATGGTATTATATTTTTGTACAAAATTTTAAATAATTTTATACAAAACCCTTGCTTACTACAAAAGATATCTCTTAGTGTCTCACAGAGTCCTCTGAAGGTAAACGAATTATTTTTCTTACCATTTAAAAACACAAGTACAGGTTCGCTTCTCTGCAGAATTATAAGAAATAGTAATGTGTGTGCTGAACAAATAAATTATTTTTCAAATTCATTATCACGGGTTAACACTATATTAAAAATATATAATTGCACAGAGCCGATTTCCGGCACTATATCGTGTTTCTTTTTTAATTCTTTTAGTTTCTATCATATCTGAAATTAGTAGTTTTAGTTTAATTATTTTGTAAACAACTAACCTTTTTTTAAGAATAAGTTTAAATTTGTTAATTTGTGAATACCATAAGGGGTACTTCTGTACCTCTTGTATCCCCTTGACTAGAAATAAATAAATAAAAATAAATAAATATTTGCTTAGTTGCACTAAAAAAACATCAATAGGTCAAATTTAGCTGGTCTTTAGGTTAAGTAAGTAAATATTTATCTAAAATAAACAACATAGCTGACTTACCTATTACAATGTAGGGTAATTAATTACATAGTATTGTATTATTTGCCACTCTGAGAGTGACAAGACTTATTAAAAAATAATTTAAACAAAAATATTATTCTATCTTTTTCTTGTAATTGTTAATAAGTATATCAGCATACTGTTGATATCTCAAAAGCCAGCCATACTTGACGTATGGTGTTATACATTTTAATGCGGACTTTATTACCAAGTCAAAATTTGTTAAAATATACAGTGTGTTTTGTAAAAACAAACATTTTAACAATAAAAATGTTTTTTTTGAGACACGTTGTATATTAACTGGTACTGTCAAAAAAGGATTGTATGAAAATAAAAATTTTGTATCTAGTTTTGGTTCTAATTTATTTTTGTATCTTGTACAGGGGCAAAGATATTTCGTGTATAAATAGAGTTGGAACACCCTGCATACATTAAATATAAACAGTGTATTCCAATTTAAACGAGTCACCCCAAATACTTCTGTTATTTGTACACTTATTAAAAAATCACTATATTAATTTAAACAGTTATATTAATTTTAATGTTTATAAAGACTAATTTTGTGTCAAAATTTACTTGTTCCGGGTTATCCCTTCCCCCAACCAATACAAACGTCAAAAAGTTCAAATGGAAAATGAGATCAAGTAATACCTTATCTGGAGGGGTTTAAAATTATCTCTTTTAAAATCGGTTTATTAGTTTTCGATAATATTCAGTCTAAATATATCTAGCCAGTGGCTCACCCATGTAACTTTTTCAGTGTTTAAAATATCAAAATAAAATTTGGAATCGAAGAATATTAAATAATTATTCTTTTTTTTTTTTAAATGTGATATCTAAAGAAAGCTTAAAAAGTGTCAAAACAGCGAAAAGTAACACAAACCCTAGGTATCGCATAAAAAAGTTAAAGGAAAACTTTTTCTTGTAAATAAACAAGTTTGCGTATTTAAGGGTTATTTTTATGTTTTAAAATTTTTCCTTTATAATAAATTTCGATATTTTTAAAAAATCCTCTTGAACAAAATTTATCTTTTTTGAGTTACCTCGTATACTACTGAAAGAAATAAATATCTAATGATTGCATTTTAGGTTTAAGACCATGCAAAACTTTTATAAGGAATAACTTGTTTTTTGAATTAATAATTAAAAAGTTTCACATATGTAAAAAACTTTTTAAGTGAAGACCCTGTATACTTTATCACCATTTAAAAGATCTATTAAAATATATAACTTTTTTATTAGTTTTAAAATTATTTTGGAGAAATATGTATATTGTTATCATGGTTTGTACTTTTAAAATTAATATATTAGCTCAAGATTTTTACTTTTTGATGTTTATAAACAATGAAAAAAAAAAATTGTATTTGGTGTTAATTGTGTTTACTGAAAATATAATATCGAATTTGTAGCTTATAAATATTACATATAAATTTGCTTTTATTTAGGTTTTACTTAAGTTTGAACGATTGAGTGTTAATTAAAGATTTAAAATACAACTAGATTGAACCCTGTCGAATTCGACGATTTTTTGGCAGTTATTAGGTATTTAAATTAAGCGCCTCTATCGAATACTTTTTTAACATTTCTTGTGCACTATGACATTTGTTTTCCATATTTTACTTGATATTAATAGAGGAAAGTGACAAAATATGGAATAGTATCCCTTATATGGAATACCGGCATTTTTGTAAACGGAAACTCACATCGCAATTAGAGGGCTTTGTCTCTTTTTTTCAATGCCCATTTACGAGTAGAAGTAGTAACATGCCAGTGGGACCAGCCCTTTCGTCGCTGTTGCAACGTTTTGTTTTATCGCTGTCTCATACTTATTTAAAGTTTTAAAAAGAATACTGAAACAATACTGAACAAATCTTTACAATATTTTTGTTTTGTCACCCTAAACAATATTTTCGAAATATTAAAAAAATGAATAAAGTCGATTTTTTGGCCCAGTCTACTATTTATATTATTTCATATTTAGGGTACCTACTCCATATTAGCTAGCTTCATCATTTTTTAGCAGTTGCGGTAAATACCTTGGCGTAGGTATTTATAGCCTGTTATTAGTACCTATTTTATGCTTTATTTGTTTTCTGGAAGATTATTATTTATTATTTGTGTTACGTTAGGCAATCGTCCACCAATGATACATCAAACGTAGGACATACAATATGGTAGGTAAAATAAATACCGCTCATATAAATTTATCAAAAAAGGTATTAGACTAGCTACCTCATGGACAATCATACTACATGCTCGAATAATGCATGTGTTGCGCGACTTCAGCTGCATCAAAGACATGTGTAGTTTTACTATAGACACCCAGATCAATGCTAAATTTTTGGTCATCAGCTTGGATGCCCGCTTGTTGAAATGTATGAAGCGGGCATCCATCAAGAGATTTTAGGTATACACGTAAACAGTACGTATAATTTGCCGCTTTATAAATTCCGCCACGCGAGCGTCCAAACTGATGTCCAAAAATTTTGCATTGTTCTGGGTATCTATAGTAAAACTACAATTGTCTTTGGCTGCATGCAAAATTTTGGCAATTCCTGCTGCAGTATCTGTTTATGGCTTGTTGAGGGAGAAAAAGTAAATATTTTTTCTTTTCCTATTTTCTCTTTGTAAACGCGTCTGGTAGCTAGAAAAAAAAAGACAAAAAAACAAAGATAAAATTCTTTTAGAGTTCCCAGTAACGAGAAGATTATTAAAAAATAAGATCATGTAAATCTTATCTCTTCATGTACGTTAAAAATTTAGCTTAGCGTTTTTTTAATTATATTAATTTAATTTTGTTAACAAGACATTACAAGGTGTTAGTTACGTAACGGGCCCAATATCTTTTAACTTTAGTGATCGGATTGGAACTGGTATGTCGTATAGCCAATACCTATAAAAATTACAAAGTCAAGTCGATAAAAACTTTTTTATATAAATTTGATTTTATACTAAACGACAATAAAACAATAAGAAATAATGTTAAATTGTCTCGGTAACCAGAGCATCAATAATCAATGTTTATACTCTCCCAATTTGGTATTTTCGGCAAGATAGGCAACACAATATTGCATTAAGTGTATCACTAGTTGCTTTAGCTTCATTTTGTTATTTTTTATAAAGAATAGCCCATGAAACAATAAAAGAGTAGCATTGAGACATCTCAGTAATCAGAGGATCATTTTATGTAAAAGATGATGTAAATCGCTTCAGTAACAGTAACGAGGCGTCTAAAAATTATGGCTTTGCGTTTTGGATATATTATTATTATTATTAGGTAAGTCTCGAACTTTAATTAATAAATTTTTAGTCGTTTCAGACTTTAACAACCCAAATTTTGAAAACCGTCTAATGATTTATTCCGTAAATGATTGTTATTTTAGTCTTTCAACACAATTTGTTAAGTACTTAATTTACATTCAAGAATATAAAGAGAAGCAAACATAAAGCGATAAGAAACTTAGGTTAGTTAAGTGTATGAAGTTAAATATAAATCCAATTAACTGTTTTGTTTGTTTAAAAACACATGCTTTTGTTTTTTAACATTAAAATGATAGGGTTTTTGAATTATCGCTATATTTTCTATATTTTCTTTATAGAAAATAATAAAAAAATTCAAGGTGTCCAGTAAGTCTACCGACAAAGTTTAGGAGTTGATTCTACAACAAAGAAAAACTATTTCTTTGCACGGTTATCTTTTAATTCTGCAGTAGGTAATAATATCTTTCTAATTTAAAAAAATCGTTAATATATTAGTCTTGCAATTTTTATTTTATATAATCGTTGGTGAAGCAAACTAAGTAATAAATCGTACTCCTAACATGCCCACCCTGTACTTAATACTGTAGAATTATATAGCGAACTGACCATGCGGAGAAACAGTATTTATGTAACCCTAAATTAAAAAAAAGATAAAATAGATTCAAAACTAAAGGCCAATTAAAAATATATATATTTTATTATATTATTATATTATAGTTTGTCGGTAAGAGTTACTGGACACCCTCTATACAATTCTGATCTAGCCCAAGCCTTAAACCTCTATTAAGCATAGACATATCGTAAACTATATACTTTTTTATTTTATTTTTTTAAAAATATACACCATTGGTTCTGGTGATAACCCAAAATTGTGTAATTGGGCATATGATTAATTTTGTTTTTATTTAAGTTTAAAGAAGTCTTATCGACTAACGTGCCTTTACACACTAAGCCGGTTTTGACGGACAGAGAGATAAAAAAATATACGAGCCTTTGAGTTTGCCGACTTTCCCCGTTCTCTGCGTATGAAAGGTTTTATTTGACTCTATACACTTCGATAGCGTTGGTCCGTGGCCCGTCTTCCGCTAATATGAAAAGGCAGTACACCTGTATTGAAAGAAAGAATATTGTAGTTCATTTTCATGTATTAAATAGTTAGAGTTTTAAATTAATTAATTTTCTGAATTTTTGAAATGTCAGCCTAAGAACTTGGCAATTAAAATATTATGGATTTGAGCACAATGACTATTCATTTTTGAATTGGTTGATTTACTTATTCTAAATAAAAATCTTTTGAAACAGATAAAATAAATTATTTTTTTGGTGTAAATATCACACCCAAAAAGAAAATACTTATACAAGGGCTTAACATTTTTTTCGAATGAATAAAATATGTCAGGAAAAAGTGTTTGCAAAAACCATCATTACTAACTACAACCCATAATAAAATAAATAAAAGGTGGGATCTTGCGTAGAACGCTTATCATGTGATCACCGTTTGTATTCATGTTTTTAAGAGTTGGCTTGGCATTTTTCGGGAATTTAATGACTTTAAAAGTACAAGATAATTTGTTCCTAAGTGCTTTAAACTGTGGTTTGTTACATAAGTCCTCTTTATACTAATAATAACATTTTAAATTAGTTAACATCCTATTACTGTATATTATTTTAAAAAGCAATTCTGTAAAAATGTCTGAAATTTACAAACATTGTAGGCTTTCTTTAGGGCTTTAATTTAAATATTGCGAGGAAAAAATACACACACTACGACATTCCACACAGCATTTTATATAGGTAATTAACATTTTGTGCTATTTAATAATATTACTTTTGAAAAGACCATACTTTTTGTTAGATAAAAACATATAATTTATTGGAAAACAATAGATTGTTTAATAAAGAAATTAAATATAAACCCTAAGGTACTAAATTTAAATAATAAAAATTAAATATTCTTTAATAATGTGTCTGACCACCTTGGACTTTCAAAACTTTGTTAAGACGTCTTGGCATGCTGATAATTTAATTATTTATCCAACTGATCTTGGGGTAAGTTTTTTTACAACTGGGTGAGTATTCTTGAAAGTTCCCATCCATTGTAAGCTGGAGGTTGGTGGCTAGCAAAAGCCCTTTAAAGCATATTCAATGCATGTTCAAGCGGGTGGGGGTCTGGAGAACGGGGAGATGAGAGTTGTAAAGGCCTAATTCTGCAAGGTTATTCGGACTACCAAAGTGCGATGTGGGGAGCATTGTCATCACAAAACACAAAGTTTTTGCCAATGGCCGCATTCAGTGGTTGTACAATATCGTGAATAATATCAGAAGCATAAAGCGCTCCCGTCATGTTGTTTTTGAAAACATACAGTGTACGGCGTCCTAGAGCGATTTTTCCCACACTATATCTGTACTGCCTCTTAAAGGATACACTGTTTCTACAAAACTGCGATGTCGAGGAGTTTTACGACTTCTCCAGACTCATATACGCCCAGATTCTCTATGCAAC
Source organism: Listronotus bonariensis (assembly GCA_014170235.1). Lineage (NCBI taxonomy): Eukaryota > Metazoa > Arthropoda > Insecta > Coleoptera > Curculionidae > Listronotus > Listronotus bonariensis. The sequence goes on from JACEGR010001315.1 coordinate 51,628, forward strand.
CCAAAAGGAGATTCATCGGTGAAAGAACAGAATTCCACTTAAACCCCAATTTCTTCTTTCTTGTGCGCACTCTACACGCCTTATATCTCTGTGTAAGTGGAACACCCCTATATACTCTTCTAGCATACAACCCGATCTGAGGCAGTCGATTTCTCACTGTTTTTATCGAGATTGGATCTGACTGGTGCTGAAGCTGACGACGCGACGTAGGTTCGTTGTAGGAGAATAGGGTTCCTACTGATAGTAAGGTGATCTTGTCCATCGTTGGTACATCTTCAGTGACACTGCCCACACCTTTTGAAGGTTGTTCCTATTTTTCTGTACCGATTCCAAAGTCTGCTGATCACCCTTTGGGATGTTCTTAGCTCACGAGCTATATCAACTTGTCGCAACCCTGCTTGAAGAATCCCAACCACTCGGTTAGCTTAAGCGGCTGTTAAATGTGTTTAGGATATTAAAAAAAATCACAAAAAATGAGTACCATATTTAACCAAGCAAAACTACCTACTTTAAAATCTAAAATAAAAAATCCTAAAAATGGATCTGAAAAAAAAGTTTAGAAATTACACCCCATTCCGACCTAAACATAAAAATATTCATTATCAATTTGGCTTAATGCAATATAGCAATATCTCCTCATTTTTTCCGCTAGTGAATTTAAAAAATTAATGCCACTACCAAGAATTCATTTCTCATTAGAAATTAAAAACAAAAATTATATAAATAAGAACTTAATTTAATTAAAAAACAAAGTATTTTGTAACTTTGTTTTTAAACATATTTTTAATAAGGATGTTTCTTAAAATGTTTTGGTTTCGTTTAAAATATATATATAAAAAAATACTTTAACGAGTTGGCTATATATTTAGATGTAAGTTAGATTAGTTATGAAGCGTATATATAAATTATAAAATTTATTTTTCTTTTACCAAGGCAAGGCAGTATTGGTACAAACAATGTATATCTTTTAATTTAAAAATAAATTCCACTAATGTTTATACATTTTGCTACCATTAATGAATTGTTACAAGATTAGACCAATTATCCGACATCAAAACCTTACAGGTGGTGCCAAAAATATATATTTTAATTTTAAATTCCTTTTGTGAGGCAAATTGGACTTTTTTTCTAATTTTATTAAAAACATTTTTAGAATGTTGAAACTATATAAGGTTCTAAAAATGCAAGATTTTTATTTTATTTTTTTAGTAGAATATTTAGCGCAAAGCTGCCTGCAGATATTAACCTCGACCAGCAACCGCGAACCCTTAGGACAGCCCCTTTTAAATTTGTATACAACGACCTGCAACCGTTCATATCTGAACGTCGGAGAGAAACACCGTTGTGGATCAATTCTTTTAACATTAATTTACCGAAAAGCCGTGGATCGGGGTAAACCCAATGATTTAAAGAATATAATGGATGAATGTGTGAGATTTAACGAATGATCTGAAAAATAAATATGGATGAATGCAGCGAAAATCACAATAACCCCTACGTGGGCACTGCGCAGTACACTTGTGGGCATGCGCAGTAAACATTACTGACTAGCCGAAAACAAACAACAGGACCGGGTTTAACATTTTGTATATGATTCATTTATAAAGAAAATATACCAAGTAATTTTGGGGTATACATATTTAAATATTTTATTTTAAGTCTGTATTCGTCTTTCATAGCAGTCCCTAAAAAGTAAACCGGTTTTATATTGGGGACTATTTTTTGTTGTATTTTTTTTTATTTTTCGGTCGTATCGCCTATTTTATTAAGATTTAGCAAACGAGAGTGCTTAGAAGCACTGATCTCAATTTAAATTCCATTTTATTGCTAAAACACCTTCTTTTGATTCATGAGGATCCACTTTTACTTAACCTCAAACCTGCACGCTATATTATGTATTATTATCTTCCTTCTTAACACTACCTTGACACAACAAAACTGAATAGTTGGTATTTTATTATAAAAGCAATTAGATTTGGTGTAAGTTGTTTGAGGAATAAATCTCAATTCATAAACTGATATTTCGTTCCCGTTGGCGTAGCAGTTATCGTTCAAATATGGATGAATGCAGCAAGAATCTGAATTACCCTTGCATGGGCTTCGCGCAGGGTGCTAGCGGTCATGCGGAGTGAGATTTAACAGACTGCTAGAAAATAATCAACAGCTGATCACAGGTTATCAACAGGACCGGTTTTAACACTTTGTATTGGTTTTATTTATAAAGAAAATAGGCCATGAAATTTGGTATATCGTTATTTCACATAATTCTGGATGAATTGGTCTATCCACTTGCTTTCTATTACTTCTGGTTTAACCAGAAATGACTGCTACTTTAAAATTTTAAATGGATCGCCAGTATATTTTATCTTATTTCGATAGAATATGACGTTCTGAATAAAATGTCACCTCATATGTCATTTTTTGACAGGGAGATATGACCATAAATAGGATTTAGCACACTTTGACTTTGCCCTAAGAAGTCGTACAAAACAAAAGACGACTAGTTTCATTTTTCCATGACTACTTGACTTAAAATAAACCATTTTAGCCTAATCATGGCACTTTCGATTGGAATTTAAAATAATAAATTTTTGACAGCAGAAGTGTCAAAAAATTACATATGAGGTATCATTGTATTAGGAATGTCATATTCTATCGAAATAAGATAAAATATACTGGTGGTGCCATTAAAAATTTGAAAGTGGCAGTCATTTCCGGTTAAACCGGAAGTGATAAAAAACAAGTGAATAGATCAATTAATCCAATCAGTATGTCAAATACCGATTATATTAAATTTCATATTTTTATCTTAAAAGGTAAAAAAGTTTTAGAGAGGAACCATCTGTGAGAAACACCCGGTATTCATATTCTTGAAAATATCTAGGTTAACTGTTTGTTACTTTATTAGGTATCGAGCTCATCGCCGATTTTAATTAAATTTATCTTACGACCGTGTTTTGAGGCCATAAGAAAACCCTCTTTGACTTAACCTTAAAACGGAACAATATTATTTGTATTAATATCTTCCTTCGTAAAACTGGTTTGACACAACATAACTAAATGGTTTTGATAAAACGCTTGAGAATAATTTTATAGAATAAAACTTATAACATCATGATTATTTAGTTATTATTATTTTTAAAATAGAACAGCGTTAAAAATGTACTCCTAAAATTATTTTTTTTCGTAAAATAACGATTGCTTTATTTTTAGTTTATTTGGTGTAACCAGTATTAAGAATAAAGCTGAATCAGGTAAATTTACCGAGTTAACATTACGCTTCCGCTGCAGAAGCAGCTTCTGCCCAGTTGTCTGGCTTGTATATCAATAGAATTGTTTCTTTCAACTATTTAAAACTGCGACGAAAGCGGCACCGAAACGGTAACTATGAAAAAACGTCAAATGTATAAATAGCCAGTAGATGCTTGAAATATTGTTTATTTTTAGGGTTAGGGCAAACGTGACCTCAGATTTGTGATCGAAGCTAAAAAAACATAGATTAACAAATATTAAAATCGGCTGTGGGCCCGATAAGTAAACATTATATTATCTGAAATAGGGAATTCCAGGCTTCTTGACTTTACAAAACAACAGAATCATGATTTAGTTATGTTTTTGCAAACACATGAGGGAAAATCACAGAAACCAACCAAAAACGATCACCAAATTACTAATTCTGGCCGACATCGCGGCGTCGCGTCGCGTCGGTCGATTTAACTATCAGAAAATCCCAAATTACGACGAGGGTGGTCCTGTTTCTGTTGAGGTAAATGCTTTCAGTGTTGTACACACTATATTTATTAAAATACTGCAAATTTTGTCAATGGCACCAACTCCTTTCTTTTTACTATAAAAATCCTAAGTATTTGGATAACTGCGCATGTCCAAGAGCACCCTGTAAACCTCTCAGTGTGGGGTTAAAAATTCTCGCGCAGGTCTATTGAAAATACGTAGGGACCGGTTTCTAATAGCAATCCATTTTATTCTTGAAATCATTGGGTAAACCTTAAGCTGCGACACTTATTTGGTCCGCGACGGCGTTCGCTTCGACGCGACGTCCAGATATGTATGGTTGCAGGTCGTTGTATACAAAAGATACGCTTCACACTAGCGACGGGTGGGTGGACTGGCCGAAACGCTGGTGTGTTGTCCGCCTTGTAAATAAATCAGAGTGCGTCCATTACAGGCGTGTAGAATTGGTGCATCCGGCAGAAGATTTCCGTCCGCCCGCTCGTCGCTAGTGGACGCGCAACTAAATCTACCGAGGCTGTCATTGTGGTTTGCAACGAGGTACGGCTGCAGGTCGTGGTTCAAATCTGGACGCACCTCAAGTAAATAGCAGCATTAAGATTTTAAATTATTAGGTGAACGGAAACCCACCTATAGAGAAATAGTTAAAGAAGTAAAATCTGAAATAGGTATCCTTAAACAATGTGTAAAAGGGTATACCATTTCAATTTAAAAATTTTAAGATTACGCAGTAGGCTGTGCCGTATTAAGCACTAGGCTTACAGCCTAGGGCCCGTGAAAACATAGGCGCAGACTGGGGAAATTTTAAAAAAGCGTTTAGGGCGGCGTGGAATAAAATAGGCGCTAGAGTAGGAAGACCTTTTTTGTCTTCAATTTTATTTGTGAAGAAGGCGCCCTGGAGTAAAATGGGGACTGAGGTGGAAAAAACCTTATTTTTGTCACTAATTTTTACTTAAATAGAATAGTTCTCCTTGGAAATAAAATGGTTCACTTTAAATTTACTTAATAAAAAAACACATAATTTATTATTTTTATTTTTTAATACTACTTTGAATTTAGAGCGTTTCCTATGGTCCATTTCAGAAATGTAAAAACTAATAAAACCTTACGTAGTATAATAATGGAGAAAAGGGTGACCCACCTATAATTTATTTCACTTTCATGGTATAGAATTGGTTTATCTGCAAAATTTCTATTTGTTGAGTTTAGGTAAAATCATCCGGGTTTAGGCAAAATTTTATTTGGGGTGGGTATTGCTTTTTAAAATAAAAATAGTAAACTTTTTGTCAAATTGTATATTTGGTGTTTCCATCACATAACACTAACTATATAAAGAAAGTGTTATGGGAGCCAATGAATACAAGTTCGACGCAATCAACAAGACACTATAATTTTAGTTAGGAGCATACCCAAAGGAGGGCGCTAATTGCAAATACATTTTTTCGGTCAACGCAGATGAACCAGATAGTTCTGAGTTTTTGCATGGTTTGGGTTATTCCACAAAATACAAAAGGTTAGGTTATTCTTTTGTAGTTGCTGCAGTTTTTGCGTTACTGATATATTTTATGTTTTAAGTGTGTTTTTATTAAAAATAGTTAATTCTGTTAAAAAACAATAATGTGAATGTTATGTAGTGCCTTATTGTGAGAATACAACTAGTAAAAAGACATACTTTTCCGAAACGTGACAAAGAACGTTCTGAAGCTTAATCAAGTTGGAAATCCTAATTTCAAAAACAAAAACCTTTCAGCAAGTTTGTAAAACATTTGTGGTATGTGATAGGCATTTTTGTGAAGCTAGCACCTACCAGAAACAAATAGAGGGTCACGAAAAACAGGATGATCCTACAGAATATTTACCACAAGTAAGTATTTATCAGTGTTTTGTAAGTTTTCCAGAATATTTTCATGTATGGGTAATTACACTGATTACCTTAAATTAAATTTGGAGTCTTAATTAGGTTGATAAAGAAATTTTGTAATCATGTTTAATTATTTTTTAAACATTTATTGTTAAAACAGAGTTAATTTATCATTTGAGTTTATTCTTTTTATGTAATATTTCAGGTATAATAAGGAAAATGTTCCATTAGTTGCTACACCGAAGTCATCGAAAACTAATTTTGACATCCAAGATTCTTTATTATCAGCAATCCGTTTACTGTCAGAGAAATTAAAATTAATTTTTGGTAAGCATATACATCATGTTAACTTTTTAGAAGGTATCTATGATAGCATATTCTTTTAAAAGATAGAGAATGTGATTTTTGCAATAGTGTGTAACTTTTTTATGAAAGTGCCATATTACATAGAATCTAGTGCCATACATATATGAATTCCTTACAGAGACACTGTTTTTAAGATATTACTAAAACATGCTCTTTTTCAAATGTACTTTCACTGTCTATATTTTAATAAATATTCCAGTTAAGGCTCTCTGAGCATTTTAAAAATATGCACAAACACCAGGTCATTTAAGGAAAAACGTTTGGACATGCATGGCAATTTTTGATTTTAGAGAGAAACATTTTTTTGCCACTTCTCCCTCCTGAACTGCAACCCTCTAGCAAAAATGAGACTCACCCCCAAACCTTAAGTAGAAAGAGGTATCGAGCGACACCTTATTTTAAAGATGTCTCGACCCAAATTACCACTGGCAAGTTTCTGCTATTTTTCCCGTTGATATGACACCTTGTCAAAATTTTGATTTTAATTTTTTTTAATGTATAATATTAAATTACTTGTAAGAGCAAACTACTTTAAACTAAGGGGATATGATAAGAGTTATATAATGTTCCAAATAAAATAATAATTAATCATTCTGGCGATGGGGCGAGTGCCACCCCTGCTAGAGGGTTGCAGATGGGGGTGGTAAAAGGGGCAAAAAATGTTCCCCTTTAAAATTAAAAAGTTGATGTGTCCGAAATTGTTTCATTATCAAATGGCCACCCTGTATATTTATACCTAATACATATTTGTAAAATGATTATGCAATTAAAATGTATTTGCTTTTAGTTAATGTACCATTACCTGACCCATCTAATGTACATAAATGTAAATGTTCCTGAACCACAAATCTCCCAAAGCAATACTTTTGCAACACGTAAGTCAATTAAGGTGTTCTTGTTTAGTAGATAACAAGGTAATGTGATTAGTATGTAATAAAATATAAAAAAAAAAATTATTTTGCTTCTTATTTGTTTGATAAAAAAATAATATAGGGGCTGAAATATTTTTCCATACATTATACAGACTGTCCACGGATAAGGTTTACAATAGGACAAATAGATAAAAAAATTGTTTTTCACAAAAAAATTATTCTTAATAAAAATTTCTGCTTGTGATTTTGTATACAGGGTGCGCGAAAACTTGAAAAGCATGATTTTTCTCTAAGAGTAAACATTTTTTTTTCATTTTTAGGTAAAATGTTATTTGAAAAATTTCTTTAGAATAAAGTTGTTATCAATAAAAAAATAATATAACATTTCCTTCATAATTTGGCGAAAATGCTTTGATCACATTCATTTCCAGTTGGAAAATTGTGTTGTATATAAATTTGTGGGGAGGCGGGTATTTAAAAAGCAAGTTATGACAGTTTTTTTGTCTATTTTATTATAAAAATTTCAAATAATTTACTTTTGATAACAGCAAAATCAATTTCATAAAGCTTTTTGATACTTTTGTAAAATAAATAAAGTTATTTAAAATGCTATTCTTTATAAATTTACTAAACGGAAAAAATATTGTTTTTTAATTCTTTTTGTACCCTGTATACATAATCAACATTGTCTCTTCGTGAATCACATTTTGTATACAAGCAAAAATTTTCTTCGTAAAAATCTTTTTCTAAAAAAATGATTTTTTTTATCCGCTTGTCCTCTTGCAAACCCCATTCGTTGACAGTCTATAGATAACCCGGACTTTCTTTTATCCTTTATTTCCTTTCATCCCTTATAACTTAATAACTTTAAATTAGTAATTTAAAGTTACTTAAAGAAATTAGCAAAACACATCCAATTTCATTGACACTTAACAGATATGCAATAAGTATCTCAAAATGAAAACTTAAGTTTTCTAGTTATAGTACTTAACTAACCAGAACCCTTTCGCGGGTGTCCCAACACCTCAGACATGGTCTCAGTACCCTGGGACGGTGTTTGGGGGGTAACCTTGTCGTGGTGAGAGGGCTTAAGCCTTTGCCTAACCCAGACTGGAGCAACTACTCCTGCATGGGGTGGGCAAGGGTAACTAAACAGGACACCCACCCATATACCGTACCCCTTGGAATGGTGGTTGATGAGGTAAAACCAGGGGGTGTGGGGGCTTGCCTTAACCGGCCGGCCAAGTGGATGGAAACCACAATAAAAACCCCCTCAAATCAAGGTGGAACAGCGTAAGCCGAAGATTTGGCGTAGTTGACAAAGCTCGACTGCGGGGCCAAAGGGTAAGTTGGTTATGATTATGCGGACTCCGGGGCACCAGGCGCACCCCGGTTTTACTAGCCTTCCCTTGCTATGCGGGGCTCTGGCAAGGGCGACTGCACTTTCCCTAGCTACTCGTGGGAACTATATGGACACAAGTAGAAATAAAAAACCCGAGGAGGACTCAGAAATGAGCGACTCTTCAACAGTAACGGAAGAAGGGGCAACTTCGGCTGCGGACTCCTTCCAAAGTGTCCAAGAAGGAGGAGTAGCCTCGGCTACGGACTCCTCTCAGGATAAAGGAGGGGCTGCCAAGGCAGCGGACTCCACTCCTGAAGTGGACAAGGTCACTGGGGATCTAAATCAAATAGATCTCAAAACCAAGAAATTAAGCGGGGCCCAAAGAAGGAAACTTCTTAAGGCCCAAAAAATGGCAGCCGGTACGTGGACTCGAAAGAGTCCATACCAAATGTCCGGCAAAAACAACAACAAAATAGGTGATGAACCGGGAGCAGGACCGGGCAAGTCGGGTACAAGTCAGGCTAAGCTGGGAACAGGTCCGGCTAAGCCTGGCAAAGGACCGACGTTACCTAAATCAAAGGTGGGGGAGAAGACGAAGACAACGGGTACTAAAAGACCTTTGTCTGACTCGAGCACTCCACCAACAAAAATCCTTAAAAGAGCAGGGGCGCAAGCGCGCAGACCGGCTCTTATAGGGATGCTACAATAGGCATCAGTATGGCTGTCATAGACCGGCGCCATCCTGATACCACCCTGAATCAGGATCAAGCAGGCCTGATCAGAAGCAGGCTGGAGCAGGCTGTCTTTGACACCCCTGGGGAAGTCAGGACAGGCTTCAGTTTGTGAGAACCACATTTAGCGCGGGGGTTCTGTGGATGACCTGCGCAAATGCGCGTACCAAGGCCTGGCTCACTGAGACGGTGCGGGGCTGGGACAACTTTGGGAGGGGCTGATTTGACAGTCGTCGAATCAAAGGACCTCCCGAAGAGGCCCATAGTCCTTGTGTTTGTACCGGGAGCAGGCACAGAGGGAGAAAGTGGTCAGGGACCGCCTCGCGGTCCAAAACCCTGGTTTGGAGACGGGGGACTGGCTGCTTAAAAGCAAAAGATGGGCGAAGGGGCCAAACCACTGACCTTCTCCATCAACGAGGCCACCTACAAGGTCCTGGAAGCAGCCCGTTTCAGGTTATTTTATGGCTTGGGAACGGTAACCTTCAGGGTGATTCGGGGACCTGATGGAGGGGATTCGAGTAATCCAGATCAACCTCCAACACAGTAAGGCTGCATCAGCGGTCCTTACAAAATCAATGAGGGAATATGATGTGGCCCTCATACAAGAACCCTGGGTAGACCAGGGCAAAATTAGAGGCCTTACGGGGGTAGGTGGAGAGCTCATTTACTGCAGATCCACCCAGGTCCCTAGGACCTGTATTTTAGTTAGAAATAATATTAAGGTACTGCCCTTAAATAATTTCTGTTTCAGGGACCTAACTACGGTAAAGATAAGGATCAACACGGCAGAAGGAACGAGGGAAATGGTCCTCGGTTCGGCCTATCTGCCAAGTGATGATCCCGAACAGCCGCCAACCAGGGAGGTAGAAAGACTGGTGAGAGAATGCAGAGGCAATGGATCGCATCTCATCATCGGCAGCGATGCAAACGCACACCACCAGACCTGGGAAAGCACGGACACCAACCAAAGAGGTGAGTCACTACTACAATTTATAATGGCAAATAATTTAGACATTTTAAATGTAGGAAATAAACCTACCTTTGTAACCATTAACAGGAAGGAGGTATTAGATATAACAATCTCAACTACTTTTATAAGTAGTTTTGTTAAGAATTGGCATGTGACTGATGAGGTGAGTTGTTCAGACCACAGGCACATTAGCTTCACAATTTCAGGTCATAGTCCTGAAATAGAAACCTATCGAAATCCTCGGAAAACCAATTGGGAAGCTTATCAAGCAGACCTAAAACATGGGTTAGAACGAGTGAAAAAGTCGATAAGTAATACGGCAGATCTGGACCTCTATAACGTTTCATTTCTGTAAGCATGACAATTCCATGCTTTATTTCAAATTAAAATATTCTATTTAAATCCTTGTCATTTGGTCAAGAATCCACAAATTTTAATTTAAAGGCAACGGTATATAAGAAAAATAATTTTCTTGTAAATAATTTGTTATTAGTGGTAATATTGTACATAGTTAAATTTAATAAGGCATTATTGATTACAGGGTGTGACAGGCGCAAGGAAAAGGAGTACCTTTATTAAAAATTTAGTAAATAATTTTTTTTAAATTATTTTATTCACCATTTTGTCAAGAAAGTGAGAATAATCTAACAGTGGTGTGTGTAATATTTTATTAATGCTGTGTGGTTTAACTACAAAAAAAGGTTATGATTTAATTTCGCACATTATTCTTTCCCTCTTGTCGTCGTAGCATCCAGCTGTCTTCAGTTTTGGTGGAAATTCAGCAATTCCTTGTCGAGACCGAAGGCTTGTATTTTCACTCGTTAATTTTGAACCTAAAAATATGAATTTATTTAGTCCTGTTTATTTAAATGACTTCTAGACAGTATATTTTCGTTATTTCTACCATTATTTTATTTTTGAGTTAATTTAATTACCTGTTTTGTTCGAGTTTTTGCTCTTGTCTCCGTACCACTGCACGTAACCTGTAATCATAACTGCAACGGAAGTTCCCTGGGTATGGTTACTATAGGAATACCTTCATTGTAATGTTAACTGGCTAGTTTCCTTCATTTTCTGGCAGTTTTCCTTGTGTATATATTTTATTTTGGTGATTTTGGTCCCATCTAATGACCTAACCTTGGTTGTTTGAGCCACCCTTAGGAGACTCTTAGGGTTGTGCCACAAAATACCTTTTGTGCAGCTTCTTTATTATCTAATTGGATTTTTCGCACCATATTATTGAGTTTTGATTTTCTTTTAATACATTTTGTGATGAAAATCATTTGCTTTGTTGTTGGGATTATTATTTTAATTGTCATACAAATGTCAGTCGTTTAACGTCAAGGGTATCGCGCGTTTCTTGGTTCATGTGACCAAGGAGATTTTTGCGATTGGTTGGAACGTTTTAGAGTTATTGATTTTCGGCGCGCGCTCCAACAGCTAGGGGACAGCGCATGAATCTTAGATTTGGGGATTTTTCAAGCGTTGTTGCCACATTTTAGTCTGTAATTTCCTGGAGTGTCTTAAAATTGAACGATGACATATTTTGTCAATTATTTTAAATTACACTGTTTTAATTATGGTTATAATTGTATTACTTGGTTGTTTTGAGTAACAACTATAGTTCCCCCATAATTTCATTTGGTTATATTCCCTTGTTCTCTTTTCGTGTTAAAAGTTTACCCGATTACTGAACCGTAGATTTCGAAACCGCCGCCCTTTACGCAGAATTTTCTAGTAACGGAAGTGGTTCTTTTCCCCCACCTAAATTGTACGTTTATTAAAACTAGTGACGAGGGTACTTAGGGCACTTTCTGTTTAACTCGTGGTCGAGAAATTCTTTGGTTGCTGGCAACAGTATTTTCCACAGCACATGGCTGGATTTGACTGCTAGCACCATTTTAAGCTTCCAAAATTTTGAGTTTGGTGATTTAGTGAGCGATGTTTCCGATTAATGCGTAATGCAGATGTCGTTTTGTCATGTTTTGTTGGAAGTTTTGTTCTCTACGTGAGGATTTTTGAGAGATCTCACACGAGGTTCATTCAACGGCCCCATAAGAACATAAGGGTGAGTGTTATCTTTAATTATCCGTGCAATCTTTAATTATTTAGGCAAATAAGTTTTAACACGAATTTCCCGAATTTAATTTATTGAGGTTCAAATATATATTTTTGGTGCTAATTTGTTTTTAAATTAGTTTCGTATTCTGAACTAAATATTATCCCCCCTTGTAACAAATTTCCTTTTGGAAACTCAATTCTGATATTAATCATTTTCGAAAGCCTAGTAATAATAGTTATGTAAATATTAGCAATTTGGTAGGAATTGTAGATATAATATAGAAAAAAACCTAACAATAGAACAAATATACTCTTTACTTTCGCTCTGTAAAAGCAATTAATTATCTTTATGAAATGATTTTTGTCGTTGCATCATTTTTGTGAAGGCACTAAATTGCAAAAATTAAATTCGTTTAAAAAGTGATACATGTCAATTTTCCTATGATGTAACTCTAAATTAATAAAAAAAAATTTTTTATGGAATTTTTCTAATTTAAAAGTCTAAGTTGATTGTTTTATCATCAAGAGACACTTTATTAATTATACCTAAATATGAATTTAGTCTTTTTTTGTTTTCATTGGGAAAATAAACTGCTGGTTTGTTTATTAGTTTAAATGGGCAAAGAATGTAATTAAGATTAAAACTTTAGCTAATTCAAAGTAGAGAGATCGTATTTTATTTGTTTATTTGTTTTAAACTTAACAAATTGATTGGCAATTGTTGATTAATTGTTTTTGAGAAACTTGGATATAATTACAATTATATAATCCAATTAAAATAATACATATTATTACGTTTTTATTCCTTTTTTTTGCTACCATTAATTAAAAGCTTTACTAAGCTCTCATTAATTTAATATTGCCAATTTAATAATTTCTTTTTATTATATTATATTAATTTTCTTGTCTAGCCTTGACAAAATTTATTTGGCTTAATGAACTTTTATATTGTCGATTTCATAATTTATTTATTTTGTTTTGTTTTTAAGGCTAACTAAACTTACAATATTATTGTTTCTTAACAATTCTGCCTACATTTTATTTTAATATTTTGAAACAAATCAAAATATTTCTTGGGCAGCCTAAATAAAAAAATTTTATTGTGCTTTACGTTGAATAGCTTTTAGTTAATTTAAAGGATATTTTATGATTTTACAGTCGTTAATATTCTTGATTATTTTCTTTATTATTAATTATCTCGTGTTGAAAATGTTATTAATTATATAATGTAATTTTATAATTATTAAATGGGCTTTTGTTCTGACAATTCATTCAATTATTTTAACATTTATATTTCCCATTTCGAGTTCAGAATACGTGACGATACTTAGTTTGGAAAAGTAATTTGTCATGGGCATTTTTATTTTATTAGGGCTCTTCTTCTTCCCCTACCTCCCGTCCTGCCTTAATGACGGCTCTAAACAGAAGTCATATTTTGAGTGCTTCCTTTTATGGAGTCGTGTGCTAGGTTGATCCCATGCTGAAGACGTCCCGTAGACAAAGCACTTCATAAGTGGGTCATGTTCGGCATGTGAAGTGAAGTCCTTTATGGAGATTTAAGACTGGAGTCTTTGGTGGTATCCTGGAAACCTTTTTTTGCAGTCCTGCTTGAATGGGATATTTGGTGATATACAAAATTACGATTATTATTGATTTCATTTATTTTTAACACACTTAAGCGTTAAAACAGAAGCTTTTCTGATACTGTAAATAATGTATATAAAGTATGGTTAATAATTTTAAATTAATAATTAATAATTCGTTTTAATGCACTTACTGCATTAATTTTTCTTTGCTATAAAAGTATAGAGGTTAAATTTAGTATGACATAAAATTAAAAATGTGGCGATGAATATTAGCGCATATGTAAAAATTTCGTGATCACGTTATTTGGCCTGCGTTACCTATTTGCAAGTAAATATTATTATGTTTGATTTTTTTGATTGTTGCGCCAATAAAACTTACCTGTTATATTATTTCTTGTAGTATAGTGTAATTGATATTGCTATTGTTTGTTAATGAATCATTTCTTCAGACAATATTATTTGCGAACTTTAGTTTGCGAGTGCATTTAATTATGTATTTCTTTCTCCATTTTTTTTTAAATATTTTGCAATAATGAATTTTCTTATTTCGCCTCTTATAGAATTACTATAAAATACATTTTACGTTTGTATATATTTAAATGTGAATATATTTGTATATATTTAAATTCTAGGTTGCTTTCCTTCTACGTCCTATTCTTATAATATGTTATTGCGTAATCATTTAGTAATACGTAAGTTATTATTTCATTCCGACTAAAGCCTAATTCTTTTATATTAATGATTTATTTTTGCTTGGAACCAAGGTCCTTCAACAACGGAAGAGTTCTGTCTTTTCTCTAGCCTAAAGACAGTGGCGCCGGTTATGAACCACCCCTACTCTCCGGGATTATTGAGCTAGGGCACTAATTTACACGCTACATGGTTACTTGGATCCAGCTTAAGATTTTCCTAATTTTAAATAATTTTTAAAACTTAGTTTTTTTGGAACTTTTTTTTGAAACTCTAAGTTGAGTTTCTATACTAAATATATATTTAAAAAAAAAAAAAAGCGTGATACCTCGCAGCGGAGCAGCTGCAGGACGCAATCCTGACTGCCTTCAACCAAAACTGTCCCGAAATTGCAAGGAAATCCAACAGGAATGTGCCCTGGTGGAATACAGACCTCGCAAAACTAAGGGCAGAAACCAGAAAAAAATATAATAAAGCCCAAAAACAGGGGAGTGGGACGAGTACCGCGAGACCCTGACTGGCTATAGCAAAGCTTTGAGGGAAGCAAAAAGGAACTCATGGAGAAAGCACTGTGAGGAGGTAGAACAGACTCCAGAATGTGCTCGGCTCCAAAAATCCTTTCTAAGGACCCTCAAAGAACAATTAACTCTCTAGAGAAACGAACAGGGGGTACACACAAAACGGAAAGGAAACACTAGAAGAACTTTTCGGAGTGCACTTTCCTGGGTGCGAAATAATTGATTTACCACCAGACACTGAGCACTATTTAGACCCGATACCAAGAAGAGGTACTGGGGAAAATTTGCGAGTGGCAAAAGAAGTGGTAAATCAAAGCAAGTTAAAATGGGCGATAGATTCCTTTGAACCATTTAAATCACCAGGTCCTG
Source organism: Listronotus bonariensis (assembly GCA_014170235.1). Taxonomy (NCBI): domain Eukaryota; kingdom Metazoa; phylum Arthropoda; class Insecta; order Coleoptera; family Curculionidae; genus Listronotus; species Listronotus bonariensis. The sequence continues at coordinate 66,744 of JACEGR010001315.1, forward strand.
ACGGGATCTATCCGGTTATGTTGCAGAAAGGCGACATAACATTATACACCAGGCTTTGCACGATTCTCAGAGCAAGTTTGGGACTGGGATACATACCAAAAGTCTGGAGGCACATTAGGGTGGTCTTTATTCCTAAACCTGGCAAGTCAGGACAGGATAAAGCAAAGTCCCTAAGAGCAATAAGTCTTATGTCGTTTGTACTAAAGACACTTGAGAAACTGGTAGATATGCATATTAGAGGGGTGTCTTGGTAAACAGACCACTACACAAGGCCCAATATGCATACACAGCAGGTTTGTCAACGGAAACGGCACTCCATGACCTTGTACAAAGGGTGGAGTACGTTCTGGAAAACAAAGAGGTGTTGTTGGGAGCTTTTCTCGATATAGAGGGCGCATTTGACAACACCTCTTTTGAAGTGATCACAAGGGCGATTCGTCACAGGCAAGTTGACGAAACATGCTGCAGATGGATAGGCTGCATGCTAAAAGACCGTGTGATCCACTCGACACTCTTGGGTGAAACTCTGTCGGCGCGGGTAGCAAGGGGATGCCCACAGGAGGGAGTATTATCTCCCCTTCTCTGGAACCTTGTTGTGGACGGGCTGATAGACAGGCTTAAGAGCAACAACCATGAAGTTTTAGGGTATGCGGATGACATAGTCATTGTATGCCAGGGCAAATTCAATACTACGGTCAGAGAGCGAATGCAACAGGCTCTGAATATAGTAGCTACTTGGACGGAAGAGGTTGGTTTAAAAATCAGTCCAACCAAATCCAGAATAGTGCCTTTCACAAAAAGAAGAAAACTAGAGGGGTTGGGTCCTCTCAATCTTCAAGGCACTGAAATACCAATGATGGGGGAGGTTAAGTATTTGGGGGTTATATTGGACTCAAAACTCACCTGGAACCACCATTTGGACAAAGTAATCAAAAGAGCGGAAATAGCATTAATTCTGGCTCGCAGAACATATGGCAAAACGTGGGGACTAAGACCACAAATGGTTCACTGGTTGTACAATACTGTGGTGAAACCAGCCATAACATATGCATCCATTGTTTGGTGGACCAAGACCAGACAGCACACGGCTATGCTTCGGCTGAGCAAGGTGCAAAGACTAGCCTGCCTTGGCATAGCGGGATGCATTAAAAGTACACCAACAGCGGTCTTGGAGACCCTACTTGACCTCCCGCCACTGCATATAGTGGTACAAGGGGAGGCGAGAATGGGGGTATACAGACTGAAACACAACCTGAGCAACACAAAAGTTAGATCAGGACACATGGAAATAAAAAATATCATAAGGAGTCCCATAATGGATATGAGGACAGACTATATGACCCCACAAATCGTACCCAGAAGACCCTTTCAGGTGACAATACACCCAAGGGAGAACTGGGCAAACGAAAATTTCAGACTCTCTCTTCGAGGTCAAACCTGGTATACGGACGGGTCCAAAACCGAAGAAGGGTCAGGAGCAGGTGTCTACAGTGAGATGGGAAACACTCGTTTGACCTTTCCACTGGGAAACCACGCCTCTGTATTTCAAGCAGAAATTTTTGCGATCTTACAATGTGCCAGGATTAACAACCAAAGGCCCCGCACAAATTGTACAATCAACATTCTTACGGATAGTCAAGCAGCCCTTGGTGCACTAATTAATCCCAAGGTATCGTCTTGGCTGGTACTAGAATGCCTCGAGGAACTCAGGGAACTGGCGGAACGCAACAACACGAGGTTGATGTGGGTGCCAGGGCATTGCGGAATTCGAGGCAATGAAAACGCAGACGAACTGGCTAGAAGGGGGTCAGCCACGACATACGTCGGGCCAGAACCAGTCCTTGGAGTGCCAAAGAGCACCTTCCGGAGTGCGGTACAAAACTGGGTAAAGGACCAGCAAAGACTGCACTGGGAAAGGCTTCCTCAACACATGCATGGGAAAATATACATCAGTGGACCATGCACAAAAAGAGCTAAAGAACTACTCAAAATGGGTAGGAATCAGCTAAGAACGATCACAGGTTTCCTCACCGGACATGCTCCAGTGAAAGAACACCTAAATAAAATGGGATTATACAACGGAGATCTGGACTGCAGATTATGTGGAGCAGAGACCGAAACAGTATCCCACATACTGTCAGAGTGTGAGGCACTGGATCACAAAAGACAGGCAATCTTCGGGGATATTAGAGTGCCCCCGGAAACATATGGTACGCACCCAGCAGACCTATACCGCCTTCTTCAAGGAACTAGGGTACTGGAATGGGTACAATAAAACGGGAGTTTGGTACAATAAGCCTTCAGGCTGCAGTGCCACCGGACATGCAGACGGCTCCCTGGGAAAAAAAAACTAACCAGAAGATACTGGGTGTCCCAACTTTATTCATACACAAAATAACTTCACCCCTATACCTAATAAAAAAAGCTTAAAATAAAAATTGTTTTTGTTTGGAAAATATATTTATTTTATTGACAGTATAGGTACCTGTACAAGGTGTTTAAAATGTGTTTACTATTTAATAACATTTTTTAAAGTGGAACTTTCTGTATTTTTGACAAATCATGACTATTTAATTGTATTGCTGATCTTTACTATATGACTAGCATGTCGATATAATTATTGAAGGTAAAAAGTAAAGTTAAAAATATTATATCCGCTCTAGCTTGGAGTGGCAGGTAACGTGATAACATGAAATTAATTATTTAATATTTTAGATACTTATTCATTTACTTATTCTAAAAATCCTAAAGAATTTACGTATAGTGCATTTTTAATGAAGAATTTAATAGCAAGTCTGAACTGGTCAAAACATTCAGGGCGTTCCATTTAAAAAACACTTACTTGAGAATAAAAAATTTATTTTCGAGACACTTATTAGTATATTTACCAATACTGTCAATAAAATTAGCGTTCCAAAAACGTATTTTTTTTTAAGTTTTTTTCTAGCTTGTACAGGGACACAGTTGTTTCGTGTATAAATAGAGTTGAAACACCTTGTAATACTTTTCAATAAAATTAATTTAAATTTCGCAGTAAATACTACTTTGTTAATAATTGTGTAGATGCGCCACTGGCAAAAAAATTGGGTTTAGTGGTTAGAATCCTACGTTATTTGTCTTTGTTTAGCTGCATAGCTTAGGAGCATATCCGAGGGATGGCGCAATCAACAATGTATCAAGCGGATACACGTGGATTTTCCAATTCCAGTCGTATGACGGAACAACAAATACTATTATGTTTAAAACACCATTAGTTAGTATCTATTATTAATTTTAACATGCTTTTTAAAATTTTATACCGACAGGTTTTTTTTACCAGATACAAAGTCTTTCATTTTGTACTAGGTATAGGTCATTTATTTTATTATATAGTTGGAATTTTATTTAACCTGGTATATAAATAATATGAAATAAATCAACTTTAGCTACTTATAAGTACAAAACTTAATCAAAATATTAATCATTTTCGTGTAAATTACTGCGAGTAGGGCACAGCAAGAATGTCCCCCGCGACGGTCGAAATGGTTATAAATAATGTCAACAAGGCGAGTTGCTTTGTATTTCCCAAAGGTATACGTCCACGTAAACCAATCTGTCAATTTTTAATTGGCTTCGAATAATTGTGTGCATTGTGAGATAATACAGTTATTTTGTTCTTAGCAAAAGTAAGAGTTTTTAGACGAAATAATATACTTATGTGTATATTTTTTTTGTGAAATTAGCTAAACTTGATTAAATTAAATATATTGATACGTTTTAATAATTATTTTTATTCAATTTTAGTTAATGCATTATAGTTAATCAACGTATCGTAATAAAACTTTTACATGTCTTTACAGTTATAAACATTTAGTGTTAGGGGTTAGTTGGTCCACGATACTTGATCAACTAAAATCAAACCGTTAGACCCCGCCTTTATCTATTGGTTTCATTCTTAATGTTTTTTATCTTTTTCCATACCTACGTTTATATATAAATAATTTTATAATTAATTATTTTAGTTTTTACCAAATTTTTTATCTTTGTGACATCTTACGAAGGCTTAAGCCCAAGTAACTGGTAACCGCGAGTGCCGGGTTATTGGATGTTTAACCAATTTTTTGCCCTGTTCCGTCCGTCATCGTTATCCAAGCACTGAAACATGCAGTTTTGCATTTCACCGCACTTTTTAGGCAACGCGGTAGTGCCACTACAAACGTTATTTTTAAAATAACTACAACCTAGGATTGGCAAAATACTACACAGATGCCTTGCCATTGCCATCTGTGAGGTAAAGAGCTATTAAAAACCCGTTGGAGGTAACCGAGATTCGAACCCGGGTCGCTGCGGTGAGAGACTGATACGTAAGCCCCTGAACTAAGCTCGCCACAAGAAATTATTTAATTTTATAATAAGAGTATGCAGTTCTTTGTTTAATTAATAAATGAAACATATTTTTTATATTAAATTATCCCACTTTAAAAACGGACGACTCTACCGGTAATAATTCGTCATCTGTTTAATAATATTAAATAATTAATAGTTTAAAAAAAACTAAAAAACACGCTTTTATATGCAACCGAACTAAAAATTAAAAAATAATTTTTCATTAAAAAAAATATTTTCACTTCATAGTAAAAAGCGTGGGGTGCTTAATATATTAAATGTTTTAATTATTATATTTGCCAATATCTATGATGGAAAAGTTATGGAAAAATAGTAAAATGCACCCTACGCTTTTTACTATGAAGTGAAAATATTTTTTTAATGAAAAATTATTTTTAATTTTTAGTTCGGTTGCATATAAAAGCGTGTTTTTTAGTTTTGTTAAACTATTAATTATTTTTCATTTTTAGTTCGTTATATTGCACAAAATTCTTAATATAACAGTAAATTAGAACATACTATTTAATTAAGCAGCAAAAAGAAAATAACCAGCCCCCTATGAAATGACAATGGTAGCAAATTTTAAAATTTGCAAAAGATTGCAACTCACTAAAAATTTCTTCTTCATTAAGTAGCAAAGTTTCAAATTTTGCCAACAGATGGCAATCCAGGCAATGTTTGGACCGTTGCCAACATTTTGCAATCCACTAAAAATTTCTTCTTCATTTAATAGCAAAGTTTGAAATTTTTCCAACAGATGGCATCCTAGGTGTTGTTTTTATAATATAATGGAATTTTTTTCCTGGCGATTAAAAAAGATAAAGGGATACTGTTTGCAGATAATTGCATTGTCATGGGTCCTTAATACGTGTGCAAAGTTTCAAAGAAATCGAATAGCTGGAAGTTGGTTAAAATTAGGCTCAAAGATTCCGTTACATAGGCAGCCAGATAGATAGTTACAACCCAAGTTAATAAAAGCGTGTTAAAAACAAAATAAAAGAAGGAATAAATTTAGTTGAGATGCAAAAATAAATTATCTAGCTGCGCAAATATTACAATCTTAAAACAGTGTTTTTGAGTTTCTTTAAAAACAAGAATATAAAAGATGGATGGATATATTACCTAAAAGTACATGGTGTATACAGGGTCGTCAAAAAAGTTACCCTTACACTTTGAAATATTATTGCCTTTTTGTGTGTTGGCATTCCAGGTATCTCGATTTTAGTTTTAAATTTAAATTGGGAATTTCTTATACCATTTAAATTATTGTTCCTAGTGCTTAAAATAAACACAAATTAATTTGTATTGAACTGTATCAAACAAAACCAATGTTAATAAGTTAATTTTAAAAAGATAATGCCAAACCTTGTTAAAGTTTTTTTGTCAAATCAGAAAGCAAAAGCAACACATATTTTTGTTGTTAAATGTAAAGGGAGCCATATGCAGTCCTTTGCGTTTGTTCAAAGTGTTATTACTTTCGTTGCCTCAGTATATTATAGTTTAAGTGGATGATTTTTATTTTCTTATATTTTTAGCACAAAAAAGTATACTTGATAAACATCGCTACAAGCAAACGATTTTGAGATATTTTAGATAAAATAAAAATCTTCGCATTCTTTTACGGTTTATTTACACACAGCAAAAAAGTCTTTTTTAAGGAAATACAAGGTTTTAAAATTATGCTTTCTTTTAAAATACGTGTGCTTTTAAACTAAGATTCATTTCTTACTTTAAAATAATGCTGGCTCTTAAACTGGGAGAAAAATACTTTAATTTATGTCTTTAATGTAAAGAAAGTCTTTAAATTAAAATATCACTAGTATTATTTTAAAAACAGTAGAATCAAGAAATAAAAATATAAAGATTTATGATTAAAGCTCTTAAATATCTTAAATATAGGTTTAGAGATTTCAAAGAAAACAAATTAAATGTTTCTATTAAAATATTCATGCATTTCATATAAAATAATACGTTTTTATTTTAGGAACCTATACCAAAATCCTTAACCTTTACGTTAAAGAAACAATTTCTTTAATATAAGTATTTACTGAATGATGCTTTTCAGTACGGTATCAACGGTACAATTATATCCTACCGTCGAACAACGAAAGATTTTTTTATAATATACTCTTGTTATTGGTGTTATTCAACTTGGACCCGGGACGCATTTAAACATTCCACTATAGGATTCGGAACCCGTCTTACTCCTGATTGGTCAAGTTCATTATGGCGCCACATTTATCGAAATGCGCGGTGCCGAAAGCCGTAGTACAATGTGCGAGCGGTGCTGAAATTTAGAGTTGATTGTTGGAATACTGCGTATGATGCATTTTGTTTTTTATTCTTTTCATTCCTAATTTAGCTTTTCTATGTAAACAAATATAGTAATATTTAGAGCTTATATTCAGCTATTAATTAAAATTTATTATTAATTATTGTATTACCTACTTTAGAATGGAGGAGTTAATTAAAGTTGATAATTTTCTTTATCGGGCTAAGTTCAAAAAGAAGAGGAGGTAACTCGGTGGCTTCGTATTTACGAAGAAAAGACTTCCACTTCGTGGCGTGTTAAATCGGCGTTGAAAACTAGTGTTTACGTATAGGTAACTACCTATACACTATTTTATTTAATAAATAATTAAATAATCGATATAATGTATGCGTATAGGGCGACCCAAAATAAATCTATCCAAACATTATTATTTTTTATACTTATTATTGTTTAGAGGCGTAAAGTAAAATAAGTGACACATTCTTTTGGTCACTTTTTTGCTATACCTACAATATTTTCCAACATTCCGCTCTGTATTTCAGCACCGCCTGAACATTGTACTACGGTTTTCGGCACCACACATATCAATAAATAGGACGCCATTATTATATTTTAAATTTGACCAATCAGGAGTAAGACGGGTGCCGAATCCTATAGTGGAATGTTTAAATGCACCCGGGACAGCCAATTGGATAAGTCATATAAGGTTTGGCCAAACGTATCACTGGAGAGAAAAGGTCTCGGTAAATGACATGATAAGCAGGAATTCCTCTCCTAACTGTCGACACAGGTCAAATGTTGGTACACTCATATGAACAGAACAGTTCTTAAAAGAAAAATACCGTTAATATTACATATCAAGAGGACTAGTTCTTCATTCAAGATACATCTTGATATATAGATATTAATTGAATTAAATTTTATTCCAGTCTGTGGTATAATGGTAATTTTCATTGTGAATCTAGATACTTAATATAAGAGTGCAAATGTTTTTAGCCTAATTCATGAATACCTCGATTTGAGAGTATTTAGTTTTTAACTTAATACATAGTTCTCTAATGTGGACCCATTGGGATCACTAAATGAAATAAGGTTATTTTTATTACAATAGTGTTTTCTTTTATATTAAGGTCGCAAAGCTAAAAACATATTTCTATTTAAGATCTATTTCTTTAACACGTATGAAAGTGCCAATTCTCTTAAATTAAATCCAAGGCTTTGGTTTTAAGGTATCTTTTTTTCAGTGTAGGTTACCCGGGTTTCCCTAAAAATTCTGTACAAGTTGTTACTACAATTTTCTTACGCCAAAATACAACCATTTAAGTCAATTTGTCTTAGTTTAAAGGTTGATCGTTTGCAAGGTACAGGGTGTCCATCTAAAAAAATAAATGAAAAATTTGACAACTTGTATCTTTCAAATCAGAAACCGTTTTCATTAAGGTAAATTGCATTCGATTGTTCTATTTCTGCTTAAAGAATTTGTGGTATCATTTTGTACAGACCTATTAAACACTACCAGGTGGCCTAGATAAAGCGGAAATAAATGCAATGGCAAACTTTGGTATGGAATAAAATATTTAACCTGAAATATCACAAAAACGGTTATTCGTAGCGATATTTATAAAGTGTACCTTTTAAGCAAAAATATAAAAGACCAAACATTTTACACTAAAATTACAATATACCAAGAGAAAAAAAGTTACGATACTTTAAACCTATGCAAACGACTGCAGGTGACTCCGTTAACATTTTTCGACAAAAACATTAGCATATTTCGATTTTCCACTCAAAACAACAATTAATATTAAATTTTGTAAAATATTGCCTTAAGCCGCGTCCAGACTCGCATAAATTCGCCAAACATCCGTCTTAACTAACCTGCCTGTTTGCGCGATCCTTTGACGGCAAAAAAGCGACAAGCTCTGAATCACCGGCGAATCATTCGCCAAGCCCTTGAAACGACGTGAATTCCGTCCACGTCCGGGTTATCTGACGGGGTATGCGGCGTGGAGCGGCACGGCGAATTGTCTAGACGCGGCTTTAAAAAAAATGATATATTTAAAAATAACTAAAATTAAATAAACATTTAACGCCCTTTATCAGGTAGCATTTTGTACAGACCTTTTAGAGATACCCTGTATTTACAAAGCCCTTAAAAATATAGTATGAGAAGTTGTTTCAACTGTTTTTTTTGTTTTATTTTCTAAAGGGTATTGCCTTTAAAAGTTTCTCTTGACTGTTTAAAGTCGCTGCATTTATCAAACAGTATATCTAAATCCTTATAAAATGGTTCATGAACCCCACATAAATACAGGGTTATTCACGGTGAGTGTCCCATTAGAAGGTTTGGGAAACTACAAAAGATACATTTTTAAATTTTGGCGCTTGGTTTAAGTACTATTGATCTTTATATGGCAAATATCTTATGTATCTGGGACTATCGGTTATACTGGAAGTACGTATTAACTTGTTTATTTTAAATGAAACTATTTCAGGAATGGCAAACCTTTACGTTTCAACGTGCCATTTTTGTTAGGAAATGTAAAATGAGGTCCTAGGCGTGCCATGAAATAATTCTTTGGACTTTGTAATTGTGGAGAAAGAAAACTGTGTTGAAAAAAAAATTGAAGAGCAAAAGTAAGAAGTTAATCACGTAAGAAAAAAGATACATATTTAACACTTTCTTTCCTAACAAAAGAATATTTGTTTTTTTCCAGAATAATGAGGTTTAATAAACATCTTAAGAAAATTAAACTTTTATATACTATAAAGAATCATTCTGCCTTTGCAAAATATAATAAAAGTTAAGATTACTTTTAGAGAAACAAATTAATAAAATATTTAATATAAACAAATTATTTTAATTTGGGTTAAATAAAAAAATAATTACTATACATAGAAGGTTGCAAACAAGGTTCATAGGCTTCCGGTCGAAATTATTTTATTATAATCCAATAAAACAAAATCTTAACAAGACTGCCAGACGAAAACTAGACCTATGATCGCGTTTTAAAAATGTGAAAATACAAATCAAAATTAAATTTTAGTATTAGTATTAACATTGGGTACAAGATTCAAAAACATGCATTTAAATGGAAGTGTTAATAAATCAAATTCAATTCTTTTAGTCTTAGGAAACGACCTTAAATTTATTCAAAATCCAAAATTTTATTCAAATACAAAGGTTCATAAGCTTCTGGTCGAAATTATTATATTATAATCTAATAAAACAAAATACTAACGAGACTTTCAGACGAGAACTGAGCCTATGGTCGCGTCTCAAAAAAAACTTTTTACTAAAAAATACTGTTGAACTGACTAAAAATGTATAAAACTTTCATTAAAACTAACTGAATTACTGGCAATCTAAGTTTTTCAATACTTTTGTAAAATTAGTAAACTGGTAAAGATACATCTGTTAGGTATCATAACCAGGAAAGAAAATAAAAATTGTTAAAAATGTTTGATTAAATAATATTATCTTAGTTTATTTGTTTTCTGGGAGTTTAAATTTAAACAAAATAATTATATGATTTTTTTAGAATAAAAAGGTTAAATAAAAACTTTAAAAAAGTTTATATAAACTATGAAGAGCCATCCTGCCCTTGCATAATATAATAAAAGTCAAGATTACTTTAAAAGAAACAAATTAATAAAATATTTAGTTTAAAATGATTATTTTAATTTAGTTTATATTAAAATTTTGTTTACTATACAAGACATTTTGCAAACTCTAAACAAGGTTCATAGGCTTCCGGCTAAAATAATTTTATTATAATTCAATAAAATAAAATCCTAGCAAGACAGCCAGACAAAAACTGAGCCTATGTTTGCGTCTCAAAATGTGGTTAACTTTTAACCAATAAATTACTGTTAAACTGACTATAATTGTAAAAAACCTTCATTAAAACTAGCTGACTGACTGACAGTCTGAGTTTGACATCACTTTTGTAAAATTAGTTAACTGGTAAAAGATATACCTGTTTGGTATCCTTACCAAGTAAGAAAAATAAAAATAGTGAAACATATTTAGCCATATAATAAGTATTTTATTTAATTAAATATAATTATTTTAATTTGAGTTTTATATCAAATTTTACTTACTATACACAAAATGTTGCAAACTCTTAACATAGGTTTATAGGTTTCCGGTCAAAATGATTTTATTATAATAAAATCAAAATTATAACGAGACTGCCAGACGAGAACTAATTCTATGGTTGCGTCTCAAAATTGTGGTAAATTATTACCAAATAATTACTGTTGAACGGACTAAAAATATAAAAAACATTTATGTATTATACATCACAATTTGTAGCAAACATCACACTGCACAAGTGAAGACTATAATTTTAAATTAAAAAAAGGAAGATGAAAAACTCCTTACTATTTGTACTTTCCCTGCACTGCAATGTTGCATCTGTCGAGACACTGTCCGATCTGGAGATGCAGATTTTCACACTGGCTAAAGGTTTAACTTTTCGTGGTAATAAAAATCACCAACCGGAGACCGGTCTCTGAAGAAGTAGGAATATTGAATAAACATAGTAGCTTATTGTCCATCACGCCCTTTGTCATCAGTGTAAAAACTAAGTAAACCTATGTCTGTAAAACCAGTTGTTATCCCAAATATGCAAACATTGCTAATATTATTATATCAATGCCTACAATATGTTAGTAATCATTACTACAATGTACTTATATTAATTTAACAGTATTGTCCAAATTGCGGTTACAGCAAAAAACCATGTGTATCCCTTTACTATAATATCTACTTTGGAAGAAGACCGGCACAAGTCAAAAAATTTTAATTTTGATTTCTTTGTATAAAACACAACGTAAAAATGGTATATTTTTATATGCAAGAGTATTACAAAGGTAACTGGTACGGCCGGCGGCACCTGTAACAGTCTTGAAATTTCGGAACTTGTTTGACCATTCGGCAAGACTGTTACAAGTCAAATATAACTGGGTTGATTTAAGTGGTAGTACAACATTAACCCAAAATAAAGTTAACTACAGGTATAACATATTCCAGGGTAAAACAGCTTAATGCTATATTTTTTTATTATCGAGATATTTCAATTACAATTGTATTGAAACTTTTTAAAGACATTTTTCTTAAAGTAGTCTAGGCTCCACTTTACATTTTTAAAGAAAAACTGTTAAATAAAACTACAATCGTTATGCTACAATTCTTCACTTTAAATTGATTAGACATTCTTATTTCGTGAATATCTGGAAAAATGTTAGATGGAAGGTGTTTAAATAGTAAAGTATAAAATTATTATTTGTTTTAATTATTCGTTTCAAGTAATTTTATTACGTAAAAAAACATTCAAAATAATTATTTTCTGATAATCTTTGGTCTGCAAAAAAATGGATTTTCTTAACAAAGCAAAAATTAATAAAAATTATTAGTATGCTATTAAAACATTTTGCGGGAAAAAAAAATCTTTAAGTCGTCAAACCACTTAAAATTTTCTGAAGCCTTATAGATCAAAATGACTTTGCCTAAAGAATTATATTTGCAAAGGGTCTTTAAATAAAAGTGGTTGTTTTTTAAATAGAGAGATTTTGTTAATTTCTTGCGAATACTATATTTAGTATAGTATGCAGTTTTTATAATGCAGCGTCTGATACCTCGCGGTCGGTTGAAAGTAATAATAGTTATTTATTAGATAACTGAGTTATATTACATATAAGTCACGCAAGAAAAGTTTAACTCTCGAGCCCGAAGGGCGAGAGAGGTAATTTTCCTAAGTGACTTATATGTAATAACTCACGTGTCTAATACAAAATTTTATCTAACACTTTCGTATAAATCGTTTTTAATATCGAAAATAATTTGAAAACGTCATCCATTATTTGTTACTTGTCATTGTCAACACCAGCAACAAAATTTTGTAATTTTTGTAAAGCAATTTGTAGTTGTTATGTATTTTGTTTGTAACCACGAGTTTGTTTAAGTCACTAGTGAGCTAAAGTACACTTTAGCTCACTAGTGACTTATAATATACTTTATACTCCCAAAATGTGATCAATAATGGACATATTATATGTAAGTGTTGAATAAAAAATATTATCACAGTAGTAGCTCAGTTATGACTATCTAACGTTTATTTACTTAAGAGTTGAGTCCCCATTATCCTTACTCTGCGCAGGGTATACGCCGCCGCACTGTGGATTTGAACGTGAGTTAACTTTACCTTTAAACTCACTTTTAAAACTTTTCCACAGTGCGCCGATCCAACCACAGAGTACGGATAATGGCGCCCCAATTCTCCAGTGAATAAACGTTTGGTAGCCACAACTCAGCTACCACTTTGGTAATATTTTTTTATAACTTCCAACCGATCGAGAGGTGTTAGACGCTGCATCATAAAACTGTATGCTATACTAAATATAGTAAATGTTATTTATTTGGGTACACGCCAAGTCAGATTAAAGAACCAAAAAGTCCAAAAAATTTAAAAATAAGTAAGTAACAAACTAAAAGTCGACGTTTTGGTGGCAAGTCTGCCACCGTTGTCAAGATAAAATTAAATAAAAATAAAAATTTAAACAATTGAATATTATTTAGATTTTAAAATTATAAAATTTTACCTTTATTTTTAGGATATTCTAAAAGTCGTTTGACATTAAATGTCAAATATGTTTGTTTGGTTATAGTGTCATAGTAAATTTCATAACTGGTTGCAGGTGTATTTATTTTTTATAATACGAAAAAGGTGATGAGTTAGTTAATTTTTAGTTTTCCTGAAGATACTTCAGTATCTAGCAAAGTTAACCATGTGTTATTTAAATTAACCGATATTGAAGCTACACATTTATCTTTATTTAATTATATGTACTACTATACGCACTTTCTTTAATTTTGCGTTTTTTAAAACAAGTTTTCTTTGTTAAAATACTTGAAGCAGTGGCGGCGAGTACGTGGGTGCACGGGGACCAATGCACCCAAACAGGTGAAATTTATGGGTGCAATGTACCTATATAAGAGAATAAAAAAATTAACATTTTTGTCTCTTAAAAGTAAAAATTGTTGTATGAGGACCCGTTTGTAATAATTTTTATTTTGGTTTTTAACGTTTTATTTGTGGTAAAGTGAGATAGTACTTTTGCAAGTTTTTCTTTTGATTTCGAAATAGAATGTAAAGGTAATACCCTTCTTTCTGCTTTTCAAAATTTTTGCTTGGTGCCGGCACCCATATGAAATCTTAAAACCCGCCGCACCTGACTTGAAGCATTCCATTTTATTCTGTCATTGTTTTCAAATGCGTGTAGGCAAATTTTAGATTTGTGAATTTATGGTAAAATTAATTTCTATTTTTCAAAATAGACCTATAACAAATTTATGTGTGTTTTAAAGATTGTGCGAATATTAAATTTATTTGCTATTGGATGAATTTAATTTATTAAGCCGACAATGTGTGGTAAAAATAAATTCGTAATAGGTCTATTTTGAAAAAAAAATATTTTTACCACACATACCCGGCTTCATCGAATAGCAAATAAATTTAATATTCGCACAATCTTTAAAACACAAAACAATCTAAGATCTCAATTAACAAAAACCAAAGCACACAACATAAATAAAAGTACCAAAAATGGTATTTATAAAATACCTTGTGAATGTGATCAATTTTATGTAGGTGAAACTTCACCATTAGCTAAACGCATAAAAGAACACAAAACATACATTAAAAACACAGAATTTTACAAATCTAAAATTTGCCAACACGCATTTGAAAAAAATCACAGAATAAAATGGAATGCTTCAAGTATTTTAGCAAAGGAAACTTGTTTTAAAAAACGCAAAATTAAAGAAAGTGCGTACATATTATTAAATAAAGATAAATGTGTAGTATAAATATCGGTTATATTATTTAACACGTGCTTAACTTGGCTAAATATTAAAGTATCTTCAGAAAAGCTAAATATTAACTAGCTCATCACCTTTTTTGTATTTTAAACAATAATACACCAGCAAACAGTTATGTAAGTCACTGTGACACTATAACCAAACAAATATATTTGACATTTGATGTCAAACGACCTTCAGAATATCCTAAAAATAAAGGTAAAATTTTATAATTTTAAAACCTAAGTAATAGTCATTTTGTTTAAATTTTTATTTTTATTTAATTTTATCTTGACAACAGTGGCAGACTTGCCACCGAAACGTCGACTTTTAGTTTTTTACTTACTTATTTTTAAATTCTTTGGCTTAAGTCCGGGGTATTACTATACTATTTTATTAGAGAAGTATTGCACAGTAAAATAAGGCCAGGCTCTAATCATACCGGCCTTATTTTGACATCTGAATCTGCGCAGATGTGGATAAGGACTACCTTAATAAGAATAGAGCCTGGCTTTATTTAGGCCACTTTTGAGTTCGTGCCTTATTTGGGTCTTAGGAGCGTGACATTTTAAGTTTAAACTGTTCGCGTAACCCAACGGCTGTCAAATACACAATAATTGTTAAATTTCAAGGGGTTAAAAATACTTAAGCCTTGCTTTCTTCAATGTGTTTCTGTAATTGTGTAAAAAAGCGTTCACCATAAAACACGAAATAAAAATACCAACCGCTTACTGCGTTTTATGACTTTTAAATAAAAAATTGCTTTCTTACTTTTTATGATTTTTAGTAATGTGCAATTAAATATATATATATATATATATATATATATATATATATATATATATATATATATATATATATATATATATATATATATATATATATATATATATATATATATATATATATATATATATCTATATATATATATATATAAATATATATATATATATATATATATATATATATATATATATAGATATATATATAAATATATAAATATATATATATATATATATATATATATATATATATATATATATATATATATATATATATATATATATATATATATATATATATATATATATATATATATATATATATATATATATATATATATATATATATATATATATATATATTAGAGCTTTATTTTAATGCAGCATGTTTTTAAACTGATAAAGCTTAAATTATCTATTCCTATTATGTTGAATATATTTTATTAATGCATTTGACATAAAAAGCCTATATACCATGTTTTTTTAATAAAATTAACTTTTATTGGACCAGCGGACTAACTGAAGCTTTGTAAACGATTAGCTAGCAAATAAATTATTTTTTAAAATGGGTTTATTTATTTACCAGCTTGCAAATTAAAATTTATTTCAATGCATATTCATGCAAAAAGGCTTTTACATGGAAAATTATGCAGTGCATTCTAATTAAAATGACAACCTCTTATAATTTTGTTATTTGTACACTTACGAGCCCCGTCTTGGTGAATTTGGACCAACACGACAAAACATGTAATCTATAATGAGTCCTTTTTTCCTAATGTGTTTCTATTCCTAATTAACACCTTATTTTTGTGAGTTCAAAATACATTCACTACTTTAATGTAATTTAAAAGTTGTGTCTAGATACGCGGCAGCGTGTCAAGCCAAGTTCTTTCAAAGGAACGGGCTACAGCTCCGAGTGTAATATTACACGAACCACTTGATGCCACTTTTGACCCCTCCATAACTCAAAACTTATTTAATGGAAAAACATGAAACTACGTGTGTTTATTTATATCCATAGGGTCAACTAGAAACGCAGAGATACCATTTGTTTACAGCTAGATAATTGTGTGGTGGCCAACTAGAAGCCCAAATTTCATGAAGCTATTTTAAACGGTTATAGAGATAAGTCCAAAACTCGTCAATTTTTCATTGACTGACTAACATATAGATCAAATACCTTACCCACTTCCAGATGATGACCGAAAAGATAAAATTTGGAATCCAGCTTGGTAATTGTGTGTAAACGTAGGAAAAAATGTGAAAATAAATAATTGGGGGGCATTAGGCGTCTCCACACAAACAAAATTAATTGTAACTTTTGAACCGTACTTGTCATACGCGCTAATAAACAACCAACCAACGATATTTATATCGCCCGAACTTGGCTAATTTAAGCGTAAACATAAAGCGTGTTAAAACGGTAAAAGATAATGAATAGGCAATGTGCACTGTTACTTTTGAGGTTTACGAAAATATAAACAATAGAGAATTATTGCACAGGCACTAATAATACCGGCCTTATTTTGAAATCTGAGCTTGCGCAGATGCATGGTAGGATAAGGACTTCCTTAATAAGTATAGTGCCTGGCTTTATTTATGTCGATTTTAGGTCGGAGCTTATTTTGGTTTTATTTTTAACTTCGGAACTGTTCGTCTAACCGAACGGCTGCCGACCACAAAATCGAAAAGTTTTTAAAAGTAAAAATATTTAAAACCTTGCTTTTTCAAATGCATTTCTGTAATTGTGTTAAGCAAAACTCTACGACACAAAACAATAAAGGAAAAATACTAAAATTTGTTATTTTTTAGACCGGTATTAATAATTCCCAAGCTTATCAAGGCAACTTGCAATAATTCTCTTATAGCATAAAAAGAATACCACGCAGCGAAAACATAAGCAAAAGTATTAAATCTAAATACCTGTCTAGTTTTCTTTACAAAAAGCAGTGATATTCCACCAAAAATATAAATGTGAAAAAGGTGAGCAAAGTTCAATTCTAAAATTGGCTGTGGGCTTCGTTGCAAAAAAAATGGATATCTAAATAGGTGCCACGTTCTGTACAAAATTTAAATATGTATTTATAGAACCAAAATAACATTACGAACAAGTATGACACTTTATTTTTTGTTTTATTGGATACTCATAACAATTGCTATTATTTAAAAATGTGAGATCTTAAAGTAGGTTAGATTTGACTTGACCAGTTTTTATTAGAATTAAAAAAAAATATATGTATTTAAATAGGTTAAATAACTTTATAATATAAAATCAGTGATGTAATGAAAACTGGCTAAATCTAACCTACTTTAAGATGTCACATTTTTAATAAAAGCAAACAAAATAGGTATCCAATAAAATAAGGAAATATAGTTTCATACTAGTTTATAACGTAATTTTGTTTCTATAAATAAATATTTAGATTTTGTACAGAACTTGTCCAAAAATTTAGATGTCCACTATTTTTGAATGGCAAAACTAAGAGCCAAGCTTACTTTTAATAAGTTTTCTTTACCACGGCTAATTTATAAAATTACATTTTTATTTTTTAGGCCATCTATAACAAAAGAGGGTTCGTATAAAAAAATCCTTAGACATTTTTAAAGTTTTTAAATTATTATTTAATTGCATAACAAAATTATTTAAAAATATGCGTACTGGTAAGTAAATGTCTTGTTCTTGCAATAATATAATAAAAATTAGAAGATAATTATTTTATTTAATTTTTTAATTTTTTTATATAATCCAATTAAAAATAAATATTTTATTTATAAATAATTTATTATTAACTTATTTCTTTAAAAGTAATATTTTATTTTTTATTTTATTGTTGCAAAAGCAGAATAGCTTTAAATAATATATAAAAGGTTTAATTTGTTTTATATATTTAATAAATATTATTACTCTGAAAAAGCCAAATATTATTTTGTCTAAATTTATATTTCCAGAAAAACAAAATTTACTTTAAAAACAAATATAGTCAACATTATATTTATATAGGTACATCCAATTTTTACAATTGTAAGTTCATCATATTATTTTGTTGATAAAAAAAGGCAAATCAAATCTACACTTTAAAGTACGGTAAGTTAACAATTGCATTTTTCCTCGGTGTTTATACCAGAAAAAATAGATAAAAAGAATTATTTTTGGAAAATATTATTATTTGTTAAATATTTTTTATGTAAATTTTTTTAATTTATTTAGGTACACGTCAAAAATAATAGTTTTTTTCTAAAGCATAATAAATAAAAATCCAAAAAAAAAGAAAATAAAACAAGTATCTAGAAAATTAAAAATCGACGTCTCGGTCGCAAGTCTGCCACCATTGTCAAGAAAAAAATAAAATATAAGTGAAAAATTTAAAAAATTAAAAATTATTTTAGTTAGAAATTTAAAATTTTAGCGTTAGCTTTGGGATACTTTAAAAACGTTTAACATTATATGTCCAATATTTTAATAGTCATATTTTACATTTAATGTCAAACGATTCTGTCAAGGCGGACTTTATCTGTTTTGTTTTTTAAGCTCGTAGGACTTTATCTGTTGTGCTTCCAAGCTAAAATTTTGTTGTCTAAAAGGTATGAGACTTCCTGTGCCTTGGTTTTCGAAATTTGGCAAATCAATAGATTACAGTTTTTTTTTAAATATATTTAACTGATCAACTCATTTTAGACCAAAAGTGAATTTTATCTTTTTCTTTTTTTTTTAATTTAAAATTCGAAATCGCTAAGATAACATTTGTTTACAACTGATAATTGTGTTGGGGGAGGTGTTTAAACATTTAACTAAAATTAAAACAATTTAATATTTGTTTTAATTTTTGAGTATTTCATTTGCATTTTAACCTCTTATGTATTTAATAAAAATAAAAAGGGATTTTGGTAAAAATTAAAAATAAGGGTAGTTTTTTCTCTAAGAATTTTTTAAAATATGTTTGCGAAACCGAAACCAAAATTAAATTTTTTTCTTGTTTTTTTTTTTAAATCTTTTTTATTTTTTTCTTTTTCTTGTAAAGCCCATTCGTGAAAAATATCCAAATTTATATAAATATATATATATATACAATTTGTTGGTAGAGCTTTTAGACATCCTATATAATACTACACAGGGTGTTCCAGCTCTATTATTACACCAAATGACTTCGCCCATCTATTAGACACATAAATAAACTTAAAAATATATATTTGGATACACTACTAGTGTATTTACAAGATTAAAAAAATATATATATTTATTGCCAAATAAGTTTTTATGTGGAGACACCCTGTACATTTCATCAAATTCTTACTTTTCAATAAATTCTACATAAAAATATATAAACAAACTACACGTCATTTATTGCTGGTTTTTAAAAATCAACAGCATAACATTAAACGTTTTCACAGTAAAAACGTAAGGAAAGAAAATAATAATGGGGTTCCAATTATTTTTAAATACTTCTCTTCCTGTCAGATTTACAATTATTATAAAAACATGTAATTAATAACCTTCCATAGAAAGAACTATTAATAGATTGGCAAGAAATTTATTTAATCTTAGACACATATTTTTTTTACCGGCAACCTAAACCAGCAATACATCAATTGTGACTAGGTTTTAGATTAACTAAGTATATATGTGTCCAAATAAAACTAAATAGCTAACATACCCAGAGTGCAGCAGGTGCACTCTCACAGGGCGGCATTTTGGAAAATAAGGGCCCTATTTGCGATATTTTGGCAAAGAAAGGGCTTTTTTGAAATTTTTAAAGCAGTGGAAGGCGGCATTTTCTTTTTATGCACGGGCTGACAACAAAACCCAGGAACGGTACTGGACATACCTATAAATAGTTTTTACAATGGAAGGTTATTATTTACATTTTTGTAATATTTGTTTCTCTGAAAGTAATGAAATTATTTAAAAGAATTTGAATTAAAATTATATTTTCTTTTTTACTTTTAATCGCTAATAAGTATATCAACATTCTAAGAACCAGCAATAATTAACAAATAGTGTGTTAGAGCCAAAACTTATGGGTGCGCCATTTAAATAAATCTACTTGATCATAAAAATTCGGTTTTTAAAACACCTTGTGTATAAACAATTAGCACTGTCAATAAAAAACGTCAATTAAAATTACAATTTTTAAATTTAATTTTATTTTTGTATCTCATAAGAGGTGAAGATATTTCGTGTATAAACAGTGTTGGAATACCCTGTACATATAAAAATTATAGAGTAAATTAGCAATGTGTGACGTGAAGGTCGGCGAATATTTTTTTAAAAAGATGTAATTTAAAAATACTGTGAGGTCGCGCGTTACAATCAACTTATTTTAACGTATTCGTGTGGTATTTGAAAAACTTTTAAACACGTTGATCTGTTTTAATTTCCTTGGTAGCTGTTTTTTTTGTCGTAAATTTATGTAAAAATAAAGGTGATTAGCCACCATTTTTAATCCATTTGTTCTCTTGTAACCCCAATTCATAGACAGTCTGTATTAAAAAAAAATTCTTTAATATATATTTTTTAATTTTTCTCCATATAATACAAGATAAACTTTTTTAATCACAGATTTACTGCAAGAGTAAGTGTGTGACATTGAGGGTATCCATAAAATAACCGTTTTATAATTTGGTAATTGTCTATTTTGTAAAATCATCTGTGTTGCCTAAAACCATCAAATTTGGATAAAACTCATTCTACAGTTTATACAGACCGTGTTTTATTTTTAAAACAAACTTATCAGGAGCGCAGTAAATTTAAATATCCCTACATCCGGCCAGTAAATATTTTGCTAATCGCTTTGACATTGTCAGCCCATTTGCACCGTTTTTTTAGTAAAAAAACATGCCCTGGGACTAGATGCCAGCCATGGTGTTTTGGGCTACGCTTTAGTTTACTTTTTATCTTTATTACGCGTATAAATTTTCATGATGCGATGCTTTTGTATTTTATTTTGTTTATTGTTACTTATCAGTAATAAAGGTTTACTATTTAATAAAAAAATATTATACAATGTTGTGAAATACTAATTTATATAACAAGTGTATAAAGCAAATTTTTTTAAGTAATAAAAGTTTTACAGCAGGAGCCATCAGGCAAGTACGGCAAAGTTTCTGCTTCAGAGCTAATTGAGATTACCAACCGCAGACCGGTTATTTGGTTCTTATCAGTAGGGTGTAGGCGATCTTCACTAAAGAATGATTGCACCAGTGAAATAAGGCCAGGCAATAATAATACGGGCCTTATTTTGACATCTGAGCTTGCGCAGATGCATGGTAGGATAAGGACACCCTTAATTAGGATAGTGCTTGGCTTTACCTATGTCGGTTTTAGGTCGTGCCCTATTTTGGTCTTATTTTACCTTCGAAACTGTTCGTGTAAACCGAATGGCTGCCGAGCACAAAATTGAAAAGTTTTTGGAAATAAAAATACCTAAAACCTTACCTTTTTATGTATTTCTGTAATTGTGTTAAACAAAACCCTACAACACAAAACAATAAAGAAAAACAACTAAAATTTTTTCCCCTTTTTTAGGTTAATGGTACTGTCAACATGATTGGCAATAACTCTAAATTATGGCTACAAGCACTATTAGAGTAAGAACCGTGGGCGGCAGACCTTCGTCATTTTGTAAAAGCCGAAACTTTGTCAATGTATGCTCCATAGGTAGTAAGGGTAGATTATGAAGTTTGGCAGATACGAGGTACCAAAGGTTAATTAATTGAAACAAAAACTTCGTTATTTTGTACAAGCTGAATTTTATTTATGTTACTTGGGTAACTATTAGAGGATATTTTCCCAATTGGCAGACAGTTTTGACAGTTCCAACCCCACCCTTGGCAGACAAACATTTCGGAGTGACTCAGTGGTCCGACCATCTACAATATTTTTGTTATTTAACAAGATATGACAAAAGTCTTGTATAAGAGTTGTAGTTTTTTAAATAGGCATGTACTCAAAACATTTTGATGCATACAGAGTGTTGTACATTTTTTTAATTACCCTTAAAACAAAAACTTTTTTTTGGACACTCTGTATACATCAAAATATTTTTAGGACATTCTCATTTGAAAACCCTACAAATCTCATTTAACACTTGTTATATCTTGTCAAATAACAAAAATATTGGTCTTTATCGGACTATTGAACCACCCCAAAATATTTGTCTGTCAACGGGTTGGAAGTGTCAAAACTGTCTGGCGACTAAGGAAATAACTTCTAATAGGTACCCAAGTAACATAATGTAAAATTTAGCTTTTACAAAATGACAAAACCTAAGTTTTAATTTATTAACCTTTGGTACCTAGTACCTGCCAAAGCCACTATGAGTCAAACTTCATAGTCTACTATCGCTACTACCTATGTTGGGAGCATGTGCAGACAAACTTTCAGCTTTTACAAAATGACAAAGGTCTGCCGCTCACGGACTCTTGGACTATATTTAAATAAGGCCGGTATTAATAATACCCGAGCTTAGTAAGGCAACTTGCAATAATTCTCTATTAGCTCTAAAGCCAGATCGGACCGTGTTCGACATATTCTACCTTGCCGTGCAAGAAAATAACAGGCAGTAAAAAGAGTTCTCTTTTATTTCCATAAAATAATTTTGACTACTTGTCAAGAATACTTATTTTTATTAGGTCTATTTTTTTGTTTTTGGTGCCGTGTAAATTACACTTTACTTATAATTAGCTAATTTTAACAGTTTTAATTTTATTTAGTTTTAATTTATTTTATTTAGGTTATTTTGGTATTAACTTTTTAAAAATACAGGTTGTTACAAATTGGATGCATTAGCATTGCTATCTCGGTAATTATAAGAGAGAAAGAGTGGCTAAATAAAGCAAAGTTGTGCATCATAATGCTAAATAATTGGCCAAAGAGAAATCAACAAAATTCCGATTACTTCCGCAGATATCTGAAAATACCGAAAAATTCAATTATCCGTTTAATTTTTAAATGCCCTGTTGGTAATTATTTTTAAAAACCAATAGCTTTTTCTTAAGGCACTTTTTATGCTCCTTAAAAAATATTTTAATTTTTCCCATACGACGCGACTTTTCGTTTTTTGCTACCAACATGAGCTTTATTTTTTTAATACGGACCAACAGTGGGACTACGTGTTCTGTAGTATTCTATAAATCGACTTTATTCCACCCTACTCGCACTCTGTGTTCAAGAAAATACGCTTAAAGCCGAACAAATTGGTCGCCTATAAGCGAGGTCAACGACCGTGTCGAATTCTACCAAAATTTTAAAAAGTCGTACATAACCCTAAAATAAATTTTTGAAGTACATTTTATCTGAATTCTAAGTAAAATTCGACTTGCGGTTATCTTTAATATAAGGTTTGTTCGTAGAGCAGTTAGAAACTATCAGAAACCGTCAGAGGCATGCGCCTTTCTTGTCCAGTCATTCAAGGTAGATTTATGCCAGTATTTCCCAAAATTGAGATATTTAGCTATAAATTCGTATAGGTTTGTATTTTGGCATCATAAAACTATTTTTAAAATTCATATATACTTCAATTGCCACAACTTCAAAAATAGAAGGCAAAATAAAAAAACATTTTTGCACGTTTTTGCAAAAATCTTGTTTCCAATTAATTTTATGCTAATTGTATTTTTCATTATTATAGAAAATTAAATTCCCTACAACATTTTTTTATACGTTGAAATGTTCCTGAGATAAAGGGCAGCGCAAGTGCAATTTAAATATTATTTAAAATCAACTGGTAGTCCCGATCAAAATTAGCTCATTTAAGACTTATAATTAATTACTAAATATATAATTATAAATAAATTTTATTTTTCATTTACAATATTACATTTTTTTAATTATTATAAAATGGTCAAGTCAAATCTAGCCCACCTTAAGATCTGACACATATTTGGATTTTGTACTTGGCTTAGAACTGGCACTAATATTGTTTCCTTCTTCACATAAACGACCTTCTCTCATTCACAAATAATTCCATTTATAGTTTTGCCGACTTTACTTCAGATTTCAGGTTTTTTTTACCAATCGCTAAACCTGATTTGGAAAGCAAACCGAAAGCGATGCAGATTTCTCTTTGACAGGATCTTAACTTAATATTGGATTGGGGCGTCGAAAAACTTATCCATTTTATTGCATCCAAAACACAATAATGTTCTTTGTCGCGAAAAGAGGTACCAAATATTTACCCTTTACTTATAAGCGGCCAAGTTTTGCAGAGCAAAGACACCTTTAATTTTGTGGGCGTCACATTTAAGTTAACTGGCATAAACACATTGTATCTACATATAGCCACAGCAATTTTAAAAAGCTTGGATTTCTCTTTAAGCAAAAAAGTATTTTCCCCTTCTAATTTATACACCTTGAATATGTTCCAAATCCGACTTTTCTTGGAATGTTGTTCTTATATCTGGGGCCTAGCGTCTTCCATAACACTTAGCATTCTTGATTCCATTTAAAGAATAGCTGTTCGCCTCATTTATTATCCTTTACTTATTGAAAGGATTTCCTCTCTTGCCCTTTGTTGGACTGTGGGGAGTTTATCGCTTTTTATAGGAACTTTTATGGCTTCTGCTCTAAAGAATTGTCCAGTATCATTCCTTCTGTCGCGGTTTCCAACAGAGAAACGTGTGGTGCCGCACGTAGGCATCCCTTTACGGTCCAACTGGACAGGCCCTGGACTTTTCACCTGCTTCGTTTTTTTATCCACAGAGTTTTTGGAATGTGGAACCCAAATCTTTAAGTATTTAGTTTTAGCCTTCGTGGATTGTCCAAAGATAAAAAAATATGTTCTTTTAATTATTTTCCTTTTTTATTTTTAATTTGACATTTATAAATGTATTAAATGACATTTTTTAATAAGAACATTATTTAAAATGCTATTTAAAAAAAAAAAAATTTTTTTTATTAAAGAATAATTACTATACATAAGATATAAATTATGATATAATATATATTTTATATTGCATTAAAATGCCATTTTAGAAGAGTAAGGATCTCAACCGGTTAAAGATCTGCAGCAAAAGTTAGGAAGGCGAATTTAAAAGTGTTTTCCTTAAAAGTTCCTTTTCAAGTATGACCTATTATAACAATATTATTTTTAATACATGTGTTCAAATATTTTATATACATACTGTCCACTAATGGGGTTAACAAGAGGACAAATTGACCAAAAATTTTATTTTTTGAAAAAAAGTAATTCCTCATACAATTTTTGTTTGTGAGAAAAACAAGAGTCACGAAGAGAAAATGTTGATTTTGTATAGAGGGTTCGCAAAAACTTAAAAACATGATTTTTCTACAAGAGTAAACCACCTTTATTTTTATTTTTAAGCAAAATATCATTAAAAAAATATATTTAGAATAGCATTTTAAATACATTTTTAAAAGTTACAAGGGTATCAAAAAGATTCACAAAACTGATTTTAAAGTTATCAAAAATTTATTATTTATTTTTTTTTTATAAAATGACCTAAAAACTTTTAAAATTTGCTTTTCAAACACCTTTTTTCTTCAAATTCCTACAAAACACAATTTTTAACTGTAAACGCCAGTTTTCGCCAATTTTCAATACAATTTTGTATTATTGTTTTTAACTATTACAAACAATATTCTAAATACATTTTTCTAATGACATTTTGCTAAAAAAACAAAGGTACTTTACTCTTGAAGAAAGATCAAGTTTTTTTAGTTTTTCCGAACCCTGTATACAAAATAAACATTTCTTCGTAAGTCCTATTTTTTTACAAGCAAAAATTTTTATAAAGAATTTTTTTCGAAAAATTAAATTTTTGGTCCATTTGTCCCCTTGTTAACTCTATCCGTGGACAGTCTGTAGGTATATTCGTCAACGACCAAACAAGGTGATTTTTTTTATTTATCTATTTTTTATTTGTTAGAGGTGTCTTATTTTTTTACCAAAGAATCAAATGTCTCATTTTTTACCCCACTTGATTCTATTTTTACCAAATTTTATTTAAAACTTTGCTGTTGTTTTTGAGAGAACACTAGAATGGACCCCTCTGAGTTTATTTTCTTTGAAAAGTGTATTTGACATCTTTTAAAAATTTTGCTTGGGAGGCGTCTGTCCAGTTGGCATGTTCCGTCATGCCGTTTGCAGAGTTAAAAATTACAAATTAATCAGAATAATATTTCCAACCAAGCATGCGCATTAAAAAATTGAAAATTGATTGAAAATTTTGTTCTTTAAACAAAGCTATATTAAGCATGTAAATGTAACAATGTCTATTTAATTTTCTATTAAAAAATCATTTTACGAGACTAAATTTGCTACACTTGAAAAGACCGACTCATTTATCTCTACTCTGGCCTACCGAATCTATTCGGGATTCCACTTTCTTGCTGCTCTCAATTACAGGATGAAAAATCTCTTCATTTACTGCTCCCTATGTCGTCCTGAAATAGTTTCGTAATATGCTACTTCCTTCGATTACATTACTTCTCAAAAGTTTTATTTTGGATTTATAGCACCTATTTTTCTTGATTTATTTTTGTGTGCGCCTTAAGATTTATATGTTTTTTTATTATTTTAGTTCTATTAAATCCATTAAAATTGTGTGTTTTTTTTAAATGTCATTAAAACCATATTTATTTTAGGAGTTTCTCTAAATAATATTTAATATACCGGATGGTGCGTCGCCCAGCGAGGAAATTCCATGTAAATTTTAAGGAAGTAAATTATTAGCTGCCTTGTACATATGACAAAAAAATGTAAAATAACTTATTAAAGAGACCAATTTGACAATGACCAAGTTTTAAAAAAAATTTACAAGAAAATCCTAATTATTCAATAATTATTATTTTTAAATTATTGGTTAAGGTAAAACCAAACAGATAGCAGCCATCAGCAAACAATTTGTTATAAGGCTTTTTTAAAACTTAAGCCGGTCACAGACGACTAGGCAAGGTTTTGCCAATGTCCGCTCGTTCTAACGTTGGCGCATCGTGTGCATGCAAAACATATGGCAAAGAAAAGCAAACGTTGGCGCTGACCAGGGTTCGCGTAGAAAGCAGTATTTTCGACACATATTAAAAAGAATTGTTGAAACTTACAAGCGGGCTTGATCTCCATACACCCGACATATAGTGCGCGCCTAATTAACATTGACAATTTCTAATTTATTTTAGTAGTTTATGGTATCCATTAAAGTTCTTAACATAAATACATTAAATATTACCTAGTTCTTATTGTAAATGAGTATTTTATTATAAGCTGAAATTACTAGAAGCTGGAGTAATGAAACCATTTTAGATTTTCTAAGTTTATATGAAAAGTACCTTGCTATTTCGAATACAGAACATGTAAAGCATAAAAACAGAATTTTGATCTCTGATGCATGGGGTGCGATTGTAGATGAAATGCCTCCATTTTATATGTGAGTTGTATGCTTGTATATGTTCGCCTTCACTTGGCGCGAAAATACGTCGCTATGCGAATTGCAAGCGCAAACCAGCGTTTCTGTAAGAGCCTCGCTAAGACGTTGGCCAAAGCTTGCCATATCGTCTGTAGCTGGCTTTACGGATAGCTGAATACAAAAATATGACAATACGTTTATTACTTGAAATCGACAAAATGGGCTTGGTCGAAAATAAACATTTCAGATATTGCTCTAAAATTGTTTCCCGCATTATGCCACTTAATTATGAATACTACGTCGATTAAATAATACATAACGTTCTTTCAAATACTGACTGTTACTGACCTATTGACACTTTTCCTCATTCATTTTACAGGTGTGCCTGTTTTCCTTTACCTGAACCAAAATTTAATAATTTCACAATTACATTTTAAATTTTTAAAAACTTGGCCAAAGGGTTTGTTAGATTAATCTTTTCAAAAGTTATTCAACATTTTTTCTGTAAAATGTACAGGGTAGCCACTAATTAATTCCCTTAAAATTTACATGGAATTTTTTATGTTCCGCTCGGCGAAGCAGCAGCTGGTAAAATATTTAGCTTTTAAAGCCATCAAAAAGCACTCTTGCTATAATGCCATGAATATTTAAAAACTACAATACATATTAGGGTAGCCCATCTTTATAGGGTTAAACAATTTTTAAAAATATTATTACCGGGCCACCCTGTAAAAACGTTATTTTATATTAAAAAATAAAACCGACAAAAATTCAACTCAAGCCAACTAGATAAACACGTGCTGTCCTATCTCTATCCGTTTTCCAGTGTAACTCAGACAGACATAGGATGTCCCAAAACGTGCGATTATAACTATAAATAAAGACAATGAAAGTTAGAAATTTCTTTATTTTTGATAAAGAATCATTGTCAAACAGACACAAGACGTATATATTTTTAAAATAAAACCCTGTATATTATATCACTAATTAAAAGATCTATAAAAGAGGTGAAAGAAATCACCACATTAAGTTCGTCTAATTTACTACTTTTGGAAATATGGCCATCCACATCAGGTATAAGTGTAATTTCTAAAATACCACCATCTTTTAGTACGGTAGGCTAATGGTATTGTTTATATTCTAGGTTTATAAAGTAGTCATCTCATCTAAGAGCATTTAAATGATGTGCAACGAGATTTCCAGATTTAAATAATTAGACAAATACTAAGTAGGACTGTACCCTACTTAGTATTTTAACAAAACCTTGTTAAAATCTAAAAATATTTTGTCCTTCCCGAAGGTCTTTAAAACTTTTAACAATATTTAGAATGGTTAATTTAATAATACAAAAATAAAATATTTTCTATGACCTTCATACCTTAATTTACAGAAGAGGTAAACTTTTACTAATTTTAATAGAAAGTGACATTTCAAGTATAATGACACCCCATTTGCTAGTTTTCAACAACTAACCTAAAAGTAAGTGTCAAGATAAAATCAAGTGAAATTTTGTGAACATATCATTTTATATTGAAGGAATGTCAAGCAAACGTCAACAACAATGCACAGCGTTGCCAAATCACTACAAAAATTTTAGGATTTATAGTTTAAAACATGGCGGTTCAATTTAAATGATCTTCGGAAAAAAGGCCTATCGACCAATCTTTTATATGCAACCGAACTAAAAATTAGAAAATAATTTTTCATTAAAAAATATTGTCACTTCATAGTAAAAAAGCGTGGGGTGCTTAATATATTAAATGTTATAATTATTATATTTGCCAATATCTATGAGGGAAAAGTTATGAAAAATTGTAAAATGCACCCCACGCTTTTTACTATGAAGTGACAATATTTTTTTAATGAAAATTATTTTCTAATTTTTAGTTCGGTTGCATATAAAAGCGTGTTTTTTTAGTTTTTTTAAACTATTATTTATTTTTCATTTTTTAGTTCGATATGCATTTATGTATGTATCTATGTAAAAATGTCCAGTTTATTCACTAAAAAATTCCTTCGCCATTTTTGTCAAGAGTAGCTAAACCTGAGAAAAGTTTGGGATGTTGCTAAAAGATGGCAACACAGGTGTTGTTTTTATAATATAATGGAATTTTTTTTCCTGGCGATCCAAACCAGGATAACGGGATACTGTTTGCAGATTATTGCATTGTCATGGGTCCTTAATACGTGCAAAGTTTCAAAGAAATCGAATAGCTGGAAGTTGGTAAAAATTAGGCTCAAAG
Source organism: Listronotus bonariensis (assembly GCA_014170235.1). Lineage (NCBI taxonomy): Eukaryota > Metazoa > Arthropoda > Insecta > Coleoptera > Curculionidae > Listronotus > Listronotus bonariensis. The sequence continues at coordinate 96,630 of JACEGR010001315.1, forward strand.
ATTCCGTTACATAGATAGTGACAACCCAAGTTAATAAAAGCGTGTTAAAAATCAAACTTTGGACCAAGGATCCGAAGAACAATAGATGTAACTATGTTTTCATGACTGCTTGATCAAATTTGCCATTTTTACGTAGACAGGGTAAACATATTTATAGCCTAGTAGTTACAAACTAACCAAAGCAGTATCGTACTCAGAATATTTTTTTCTACTTAAATAAGTAAAAATATAGCGGGTGTTTCATATAAATTTAAAAAATTAAGGCAGTTTCCGCCATAACCATATTTTATCCGCAAAAAAAACACATACCAAATTTAATTTCTATACTTAAAAAATAAATACTTATAAAGGTGAGCTAACGGCTGGAGCATCCGATATTTATTCTTAAAGTTGCGATATTACACGACCTTTTTTTTAATTGAACATTTTAACGTTTGTGTTGGTGGGGAAAGAAGCAACCTTTAATAAGTAAAAGACACAAAAATGTATCTCCCTAAAAATAAAAATTAACTTTTTTAGTATTCTTCATAACTATAAACAAAGCAGTTATAGCGGGTAGCTTAATTTAATTTAAATGTGTATGTGTATGTGATGTGATGTGTGATTTGGGGCCAACACAGTTTATTTGCAACCATGTGTGTAATGTTGACATTTCCGACTTTTTGAAAGTTTGAAAGTGTCACTTTTTTAACTTTTACTTTTATCCCATAAACGGATTACTTAACTTTTCTTCCGGGGGCTAAAAGTAAAATAAAGTAAATGTTACCTTAGTAATCGTCGCAATAATTCACCAAGTTGACATCTTGTCTGATATTTAAAACATTTCTGTAACACCTATACATACAATAAATGTCTGGTTTCATGACAGTTATGGAGGGTAGAGGGGTGAGTGTCATCTTTTATGGCGAACAACTTTAAAAAGTTTCCCAAAAGTGTCCATCGAAAGGAAGCAAATTAAGGTGGCTATACAGTAGCAAGTTAGAAGATTTAAGTATTTCATTATTTTATTATTTTGTATCCACTTGTCGTTTTTCTTTTTGTATCTCACCTAAATAATAATTTATGCTTATTGGCTAAACCCTTTTCACTTGCTACTGTGGGGCCACCTAAAGTTGCTCTTTTCCGATGGAAACTTTTGAATATATTCAGATGGTACTTTTCCCCTCTACCCACCATAATTAAAGTCTTAAAAAATGGTTTGACTTGGCGCTACGCGCTCCGTAACCCATTCTTTTTCCTCGAAGTAATTTAACTTTTTACACCTTGGTATGTAATGTGTAATAGTATATTTACACGTTTATTAGTTTTTATTGTTTTTGATATTATAGTAAGTATATTAAGCTTAACTTTGTTAGGCATAAGAATTAATCTATTAAAATAAACTTGCTAAAACTAATCCGCAACACCTACGTTATATGATTCCTTATATCTTCTTTCTCTTTCTTGCTCATGACTTAATGATATAATTATTCTATGCTAAACCCGCAAATAAAGTCCCTAATTATAACCGCTTAAAAAACATCATTTGTGATAACGGCTGTTAAATTCTTTTTGTGCCCTGTCGTTCTTTTTTTTCTTAGAATTATGGCTTGCGAAATACCGGTAACTTTAGTGGTCTCCATGGGCAACAGCTATAAAATTTCACGAAATATCCACCGGTCTTATCCTCTTTTTTGTTTTACTTGGGTAAATATAAATAAGTAGAATACTAAAAAGATATATTCTAATATTTCTTAAGCATAAAATTGGCCTTCATAATAAAAACATAAGAGTTTTTATTTGAAAACAAACCGTTGGGATGTCCCTTATAGAAATAAAGATTATTTTTTTAACAATAATAGACAAGCAGAGGCGATTTCCAAAAAAAAAATATTTTTAGTTTTAACAAATGTGTTCAATTGCACTGCATTTAGTTGGTAACAGACCAACCTAAGATGAATGGAAACGATTAGCTCCAGAAATTGTAGCCATTTTAGCACGGTTTTTCCGAATTTCTTATGATACGAATATTTTTTTGATTAGCTGAAAAGCTGCACGTGTCCAACCAAGTTTCAAGAAAGGATCCTAAACTCTTCCATCTAACTGTAGACCCATTTTACTTCCGGCAGTACTTTGTAAAGTAATGAAAAAATTCATTAATTTGCAAATCCTTAGGTAATTAGAAAAACACAAAATTTTCCATGACAGGCAATATGGTTTTTGTCACAAAAGATCTACAGCAGATCTTCTTTTTCCATATCATAAAATTAGAACAAGTCTTTTAAGTTTCTAAGAGAATCCCAGATCGTTGCTATATCTAAAGCTTTCGATCAGATTTGACATGACGCGTTTTTCAACAAACTTTCCTCCTACGGTATCTTAACTAAATTCTGTTTATGGCTTTCTATTTTTTTCTCTGATCAAAGTATATAAGTTATCGTAAATGGTCACCCTTCATGTTTTTATCATATGAATGCATGAGTGTCTCAGGGCTTAGTACTGGTCCAACTTTGTTTATTCTCCTCACCAACGACCTTCTTTCTTCCACAACTAGTTTCATTCATAGTTTTGCTAACGAAAGTACCCTTTACTTTTATTTTCAGGCTGCCTAACCAATCTCTAAGCCTAAAAAAAACGCAGGGCGCTGCAGATATTTTTTTACAGGACCTTCATCTAATATTGATTTTGGGCGCAAAAAATCTTATGCAATTTAATGCATGCCAAACACAATCCTGTACTATCCTATCCTTTATTTATAAGCGGTCAAGTTTTGTAAAGTAAAGACACATTTTTAATCTTGTGGGCGTTTTGATATACAGGGTGTTACAAATTCGAGAAACACCATTAGGATCTCGGTAAGAGATACTTAACAATATTCCGTTTTAAAAATTAAAAACTCGCAGCCGTTCCGGAATTATCCGAAAAAAAAACGAAATTTTTCGAAACGGTTTTTATTTTTTTTTGTGTGTGTGTGTGTGTGTGGTTGGGTTTTATGGCACTGGTATGAAACCAAATAGCCAGCATTTCTCTTTCTTTGCCCTTTTATTTTTTAATTTTTTTATTTTTTGTGAGTTTATTTAAAAAGATATTTTAAAATAACTAACACACTTTTATTGCCACCTTTTGTCTCTACAAAATGGCGTTATCAAATTGGGAATTCGACGTTTCGTCTTTAAGCAACCATCATAAACTTTTTTTAATGGTCGGCCTATTTTGCTTTAATCTTAATTAGGTCCTTTTTTAATTCCTAATTTAACAACATATCACACTTTACATTTATGCAACGTTTCGAACTCAAAATACATTAAAATACAGCGTCAACGCCTCTAGCAAAAATTTCAGTTTTGTCAAGTTGGGGAACAGCTTAATTTTTAAAGAGAGAAAAGTAGCAATAAAAATATGTCATTTATTTTAAAATATCTTTTTAAATATACTTAATAAAAAATTAAAACTGTTTCGCAAAATTTCGATTTTTTCCGGATAATTCCGAAACGGCTGCATAGATTGTGACAAAATAGGTAGAGCAAATTTGATCAAGAAACTGGCATTTAAATGAGTGATCCCACATTCTGTCCAAAGAGCAAAGAATACAGGTGTATTTTAACGAATTAGATCCAATTTTTGTGAGGTTTGACCTAGAAATCATTTGTTATACTTACCCTTTAAAATTAAAAAACTGTCTAAGCTTTTACGGGAAAGAATTGTGTACTGAATGTCTTTTAACATGTTATTTTAAGGGGTTGTATCTTTTCATGTTGACTATTTTATTTTTGTGTAAGTACTTTTTGTAATAATTTATGTTTAATTTATAGGAATAATTGCTACTTTTACATATTGTACGTGTGTACAATTAACTATTTTTCACTTTCCCATAATATGTGTTTTTATGCCCAACGAAAACACATTTTTATTGCCATTTTTTCTCTCTACAAAATGGCGTTATCAAAATGGGAATCTGGCGTTTGTTTTTTTTTGCAAATGCTAACTATTTGTAGCATTTTTTAATTGGTATAAATAAAAATAGTTTTTGCTTACTGGGTTAGCTGTTTAATAAAAAAAAAAAAATATATAAAAATATTGGACAACTGTCATGTGAACGGTCATTACATTGTGACCTTATTAGCGACATACGTTCATTCATTAATTTAGTAAAATTTACGGTATGACGTAATTGTCTTCTTTCGTTATTTAGATAGTATACAGCGTGTCTGGAGGTTCTTACCAAATGAAAAATTTTATTAACTTTACCAACAAAAGTACCTTCTCATAAAAGACCTACTTGAAATAATTGTATGTTAGATATACAGGGTGGCTTAAAAATACTTTTTACCAAATTAATATACAGGGTATTTTCTAACTACGGCACTAAACTTCAAAGATTGATGAGAAAAAATATAAAATCTACATAAAAAGCCGGTGACGTACATTTTTCTCTCAATAGTATTGGCTGTTGTGCCCACTGTACGCCACTGGCTTTTTATGTAGTTTTTATATTTTTTTATAAAGCAATTAAAAATATAACTGATTAGTGTAGTACATTTTTTTGTATCTGGCTTTGTATTTAAGATATTTAAGAAAAAACAGACTTTTAAAAAAATAATAAATGCCCTGTATCTCAGAACCGAAGCCACTTCGTACATCTGTTTATAAAAACTTTTCTCTATAAAGTGACATAAGACATCACCCCTTAAAGTTTGGTACCGTAGTTAGGAAATGACCTTTATGTTAATTTGGAAACAAGTAATTTTTAAGCCACCCTGTACATCTGACCCTCAAATATTTTTATTAGAAATTTATTTTTTCCTCAAGCAGGACTTTTATAAAGACACGCGTTTTTTTTGCAAAGTTAATAATTACAAAGTTTCCGATTAAGTAAGAGCTTCCTGTAGACACGCTGTATATTGATTTATTTTTTTCATTAGTTATTATGCAGACAAAAAATAAAGAAAAACACACATAAAAACTCCCGTCGCCTTTTTTACGCCGATTGGCACCCTAAAAAGCAAAACAGCCGCGAACTGCCAAGTTAATATGTTTCTATAAACTTTTCAAATTTAACGCGTGAAAAAACAAAACCATTAATGTCGTTCTAGCACAGTCAGATTGCCAATTTTCGGTCCCCGTTTTATCCTTTCATTGGATACACAAAATGGAAATATTATGTTTCTGTTTCTTTGAATTGCAATTTGCCAAAAATAGGGGAATATAGAGAAGTATTGATTTGTCTTTAAAGCAGCTTATTACCTATAAAATAAAAAAGAATAACGATGAAGGTTTAGAGTAGAAGTAGTTATCTGGTTAACTTTGATAATTTAATTTGTATAAATATATTTCAGTTAGTGCGGAAAATTGTACTTTTTCAACAACTTACGATGACCGAAGGACGTAAAGCGAAGTTCAAGTAAGCAGGTTAAAAACACGTAAAAAAGATAATTTTTATATTTAAAATAATTTCTAGAGGAATAGCAAAAAAAACGAAACACATGGAAAAAAATATAAGACTTTTTGGTGATTCCGTTTCTTATTTACAAACTAATAATCAATATTTGTATTTTGGTTATGGAGGTCGAATAAAGAAAAAAAAATATTTAATATATGGCATATTATTTGAAAAAAGCAATTAAAAATTTATTTTTAAACTTAGTTGCAAACCTGACATTTTGAAATTTGGTAAAGACATTTATATTAAAATGTTTTCAATTAAATAAATTTTTTGTAATAATAAAAAGTAAGCTTGCTATAAAGTAATCGATCAATTTAAAAACTAAAATATTAAAAGTATGAAATTTTTATTATTAAAATTTTGAAATAAACCTTTTAAAAAAATTGTAATATTTTGTCATAGTTATCTAAATACCATTTAGTTTTAAATGATTTTATTTAACAATTATTGTTTTTGCTTTATAGTATTAAGTCTGCTAACTATAAAGTTGCAGACCAATTTAAAAATATCAATGTGCCATGTTTTTGTTTTAAATTAAAAAAATGAAGAAGATAAAAAATCAGATTAGGGGGTAAAAATTGGTTTTTCTTGGAGTTTCTTGAACCTATATTAAGATTTTACGTTTAATAAAATATATTATACTGGATATCTCTAAACAAATGTGAAAAATTTTAGGTGATTAGTGGTGATTCCTTGTTTAAAATAATGGGTAGTTAACTCTATAAACATAAGAGATGCCGCAGTAAACATGTGGCAAAAAAACGTATTTATTTTTTATCTCAAAAACAAAAAGCGCTAGAATAATGAAATTTTACGAAAATATTGCTTTTATAAAAATACACTTTTAAATATTTTAGCATTTTTGTAGAATTAAGGGAAGTGGTGGAAATAGACCACCCCTACCGTTTAAAAAGGCACGAACGCAATAACCTTAAAAGATTTAAATTTAGATTAATTTGTTTATTTAGGAACTTTTTAAATCCTGTATTTTTTTGTTAAACTTACCAATTTCAAATAAAATATAAATCATAACGTGCCGGGACGTAAAAAATATTTTATTTCATTCATTCAGGCACCCATTAAGGCATTTGAAATATGTCTTTATTTGACATTTCTTGGTAGTTTACAATGTGTTTTTTTTGGTTTCCAAGCAACAACATAAAGAAATTTTTTTGTTAAATTTTTTCGCGTTATGAGTTTTGACCCCATGTGTATAAAGCAAGCTTTCTTTATTTTCAACAAGGAATCACCTCCTAAAATGTTTGCATGTATTAAGAAACACCCTGTATATTTACCTATTTTTGGGATATTATTTTACAATATTTTTTTAATGTTAGCATGACAGTTTATTTTTTTTTAAACCTTGGTTTTACTATAATAAAAACAATTACAATACCTAATAAAGCAAGTTTGAAAGCCGTAAGTAGGGATGTCAAATTTTAAAAGACCATCGATATATCGATATTTGGGAGAAAAGGAAATATCGACAAATTATCTAATATTACATTTTTTTAAATTTCTATCTTCTTAACAGATAGTGGGTAAATATTACAGCATAATAATAAAAATTACCTTAATACTTTAGTTTTTCTTTATTTAACTGTAAAACATTTAACAGTTTAAAAAATGTAAGTAAAAAAATCTTTTTTAATTTTGAGTTATTTACCACAAATATCGAAAATATTTGATATCAATGTATCGATATATCTAGAAGTTAAATATCGATAAAGATTATCGATATTTGATTTCCGATATATCGATATTTAAAAATAATCGATATATCATTGCCATCCCTATCCGTAAGCCCTATTTCGTAAAAAAATATCTAACACAAGTAAGTATCTTTGTAATGCAGCCTTAATAAAATTAAGTAGTTCCAAATCACCCCTGTCTCTCCCAAAAACTTTGGGTATCGGAATAAGAAAATAAACATTTTCTGGGGGCTCCTAAATCAATTAAGGAAGTACTTTTGGCTTGTGTTTGCTTAGATGAAAAGAAAGTTGGCGGTAATGGAAATTTCGTTTTCTTTAAAAACATTTTTTTCTGTCGCTCGATGTTTATGGTGACTTTAATAAATGACCAAGCGTTTAGTTTTTGTAAAAAGTCTAGTTTATTTAAGAAATTTAGTTGACATTTATTTATGTGACGCAGTTATTACAGCTACGTTCTTTTTTAAATATTAAAATAAATGTCAATTACAGGGTGTGTAAAAACGTCATGTCGTAAACGGTAGGGCTGAGGTAAAAAAAATACTGTTTTCACCCTATATAAAAAAAGTTTTTTGCTTTGTGTTTAGATGTTATTTATTCTTAAGGCGAAATATTTGCTTTTCAACCTAATAGGGCAATATTTTAATCCTACATTTTTGATGTAAATTATAAATATTTAAAATTTTGTCGTTGTTTATAAAAACAAATCCTGTGTTATATAAATTTAAAAAGCTTGTAAAGGGGCAAATTAGTTTTTGGCAAAATGTAGGATATTTTATTTAAAAAAAAAAAAAACATCATGGGCCAATATTTTTAAAACAAAAATATTTAGAAATATTCATACTACGCCACTGCCATTCTACGTAAAAAGTTATATAAGAATCCGTTTTTACCTATTTGATATGTTATCAGCCAACTGCAATAGAAAGAGTATCTAAAAATGCCAAAAAAAGTTGCGCTGTAGTTCAGAAACTAAGATGGCTTTGTTTATGACATCTTTTGTTTTACTAAAAAGTAACTTAGGTTCGCGTAAAACCGCAAGGGTCTATGTTTAATAATAACTCAGATATCCCGCTGTTGCAACTAAAATGGGACACCCTGTGTATCTGTTGGTTGAAAAGTACTAACACATAATTTTAAACCTAAAACATTGCCATGCAGGGTCGGCATTGTAGTTTCGATTTAAAAATAATAAAATAAAATTGCCTTAAATAATTAAAAATTAATAAATTTACTTGCTAATATCACTTCACTGTATACTAAGGTACGACTACGACTTAGATGTCGTAGTAGAAAAAAATCACTCCGTAATTTAAAAATACATTTTTTTAGAACCAATGGAATTCCACATAACATTTATATTGAAATCCGGCATCGGTAAAATTTTTTGGTTGGTTTACTGGTAATATTTTAATAAAAATTTAGGGAAGTAACTGGAAATATTTTGGATTTAGTGATGCCCCAAGTCAATTGAAGATATTAAAAAGAACATTTAATCACTTTACTTTATATGTATATTAAAAAAGCATCATTAGAAGATGGGAAATGGGGTTATTGGGTTAACTCGCAAAGTATCTACAGAGTGGTCCAAAACATACCCCAGATGCGATTACAAGAATATTAAAGATGGTTTAAACCCTAAAATTATTGCCAAAATAATTTAAGGTAATTTTTTAAATTGTACTTTCAACTTTCAATAAATTTTGGTAGTTTAAATTATTAAAACTGTCCTAAAAAATGTGCCAAGTTAAAATTAAAATTAATACAACAACGAACTATTTATGTTGGCCATTGTTACAGCCAAATCAATAAAAGTATATTAAAATGTATCTTTTTACGTAATTATTGGATAAAAGTAAAGTACACGGTGATGCAAAAATAGAGTTAGTGATATAAATGTACAGAGCATTTTAAAATATAATAAAAATAAAGAATAATCAAAAATTACCTCTTCCAATAACAGCAAAACAAAAATTTCCATTTTTGTAATACTTACAACACAAGTTTTATGTCAGATTTACTTTTAAATAAAATAAACGTTTAACGGTAACGTAACATATTTTTAAGGGCATTTCTCTGTAAGCACGTACAGGTTCTATACAAATGCTGTCCTAGTAAATATGTTTAACTTTTGTTAAAAATCCATGTACTATTTCAAAGAAAATTGCATTTGGCAAGGAAGTCAACTTTACAACGATTTGCGTTTTATTTCACTAAAAAACATTTGTAAATATTATACTTTTTTAATTATGCGGGCAGGAGACTGTACAAAAATTCTAAGGACAAACTTTACAGGTGTTTACAAAGTATAATAAAATTCGTAATGGGATCTTGTTTTACAAAAATATATTTAAATATATTGCCTAATAATATATTAACTGTTTAATGTATGTACTTTCGATAATATCTTAGTAAACCTAATTTTTGGGACAAAACACAGTGTTAGGGATAGTCAGGGGTATTTTTAGAGTTTTTAATAACTGTTAACCGGCTACTTGATTAAACCGTCATTTTCGGCGGTCTTTACTTACTTACTTATTAAAATATTTCGAAAACGGTTGCTCCTAGCGTCATCTAATAAGAGTACCTTTTTACGTAAAAATGACTAAGGAATCCATTTATTTTAACAAAAATGTAAATACAGGGTTGTACAAAAAGTCATGAGCCTTTGAAAGTGAGAATATACATGTGGCTAGCGCCCTCTACAAGTAAGAGCTAAATTAAGAACAAATTCAAATTTCTCATGTCAAAAACCCCCAGGTACCAATTTTCGTTCGGAAATCGGCATTATTTAGGAAATTATGCAGAAAAAACATAAATAAAAATAAAACTTTGACACCCTGTATCTTGAAAGCGAAGCATCTTAGACCACACTTTCATAGGAACTTTTTACCTTAAAAATACTTGAAAAATCACTCTCTGAAATATCGGACACTTATTAAATAACACCCTGTAGACTTGGACCAAGCTAAAAACGCGGTAAACAAATAACCGTAGAAAAATTGAGAAATAAAAGAAAATCCCTTTTGCAGTTTAATGATTATTTACGAAATAATTATAATTAATACTTATAGTATAAAAATAAAAATTAGTGAAAAACAAATATATAATAAGTAAACAAAAAGAAATATGCGCTTAAGGAACACTCTGTACAATATATTTTAATAATGTATTTAAATTTTTGCATTTTTTACAATCTAGGCAGGTTTTGAACTGACTTTTTACTAACATTGTTTTGTTTAGAAGTACTGAGTCACTTACTGCATTGTTTAGAGAACTTGAAAAAAGCATGTACAATTTTTACTTAAACAGTTAAGTTAAAAGAAAAATGTGATTAATTTTGCTAAAAAACACTTGACCTAAGTGTTAAACTTGATTTCATAACCATTTTTTGGCCAAAGAAAAACCTGCAACTGTAAGAAAATAGGACTTTCTGAAAACGACTATGCGAGAAAGATGTTTTCTTTAGAATTTGTGGAAGGCGACTTTTTGCGCTAGACGTTTTTTTTTATAAATTTAATGACCAAATAATATAGAGGGTGTTCCATAAGAAAAATCATATGTTTGGTTTATATTCCAGTAATATAAAATGTTAATAAAATCTAACCAATGAACTCTACGTAAAAATATTTACTCAAATCTATTTTTACTTTTGTTGTAATTTACAAGACAACTGAAATACAAGGGGGTCCAAAAAGGGGAAAAAATTCGCCCTTTATATCAAAATTAGTGAAAACCGCAAGTCTTTTTCTTTAATAATAACTAGGATACTCCTGCAGTTTCAACATAATTCGGACACTCTGTACAATATGGTTTAATTATGTAGTTAAATTTTTGCATTGCTTACAATTTAGGCAGGTTTTGAACTGACTAATAATGTTTAGCTGTTTTTACTAACATTGTTTTGTTTAGAAGTACTTAGTCACTTACTGCATTGTTTAGAAAACTTGAAAAAAGCATGTACAATTTTGACTTAAACTTTTAAGTTGAGGGAAAAATGCTATTAATTTTGCAAAAAAATCACTTGACCTAAGTGTTAAACTTTATTTAAATACCATTTTTCGGCCAAAGAAAAATCTGCTATTATTTCCAAAAAAAAAAGGACTTTTTAAAACGACTATGCGGAAAAGCCGTTTTCTTTTGAATTTGTAGAGGGCGTCATTTTGTGCAACAGGTTTTATTTTAGGAAATGTAGAAAGCGACTGACTGACTTCTTGGAGGTACCTTATTAGTTCGCCCTTTGCATTCTAGAGAAAGAGCTTATGACCTCGCAAGCTAGTTGGTGCGTTGTTCAGCCATAATTAATAAAAACTGATTTAACAGGTGGGATTTTTACGTCGCGTTAATATCAAATTTAAAGAGCGATTAATTGAGGACCTCGGGGGCAAACACCGAAAGAGTTTATTTTTGGCAAAAATAACTTTTTCACCAAGTCGTACGCTTTAGAGAAATTCGAATAAACAGTCGCAAAAATCGTAGAGTCAAAAAGCAGATTAACGTCGTTATAACAATTTTGCACATAGCCGACGAAGTATTTTTAAGTAAAAAGCCGACAATTTCCGATTTGTTTGATTGTTTCTTTAAAAATGAAATTTGGAGTTGTCCGGTTTTTGCCTTTTTCAATTATAAAGAGGTTTTTAAATGGGCAGACACAGGCTCAGTCAGGCCAAAATTTACAGAATATAAATATATAATACACTGAATTGTATCCGCAGTTGGTTTCTTGTGAAACATTTTTTAAATGTTAATACTAAATAGAAAAAATTGCTTTTTAATGTTACAAAAATTTTTAGAGCATTACTCTACAATTGTTTCGCCTTTCTAGGGCTTTATCAAGAGTACTTCGTATACTAAACTTAAAAAGAGAAATATTTACAAACAGAACCATTTAACACGTTTTTTCCAAAAAGGTCTATAAAATATTATTAGGGGTTTTATTATGCGGCCCAGATGTGGTAATAAATTTATTTATAATTGGCATATCTGCGAAATTTATTTGATCATTGGTAGAAAGAGTTGTATTGTCTATAAGTGATTTTCTAATTTCTAGTTGTTCATATAAATTTAATTTTTTACCTTTGTTTTCTCTATGGAGTGGTTTAACATTATTAAGATCTATAAAGTGGTTTTGTTCTATACAATGTGTTGAAATGCCTGTGTTTTTTAAACCATTTAAAATTGATGTTTTGTGTTCTTTTATTCTGTTTTTATGCTCCTTCCACTTTGACCAATATATTCCGCATTACAGTCTGCGCAATTAACTTTATAAACCCCTGACATATCTAATTTTTCTGTTTTGTCTTTATTGTTAACTAATAATCTACCTAGGTTACTCTTATTTACAGACACAGTTTTACAGCCTAACTTATCTAGCCTATTGGATACATTATTGCTGATGTTTGGTATATAATTGATAATCTTAAAATAATTGTTTTTAGGTTCTGTAATACTATAAAACTCTTTAGCAATTAACTTTTGTTTTTTCTTTGTTAACAATTTATCAACAAGTGATTCTTTATATCCGTTGTTTCTTGCTATTTGTTTAGTAATGCAGAGTTCTTTGTTAAAATTTGATTGACTTAATGGGAAAGTCACAAGTCTGTGAATTAAACTATGAAAAGAAGATAATTTTATTTTCCATAATTGGTTCGATGCGTAATTTATTACCGTGTCTGTCGTCGTTGGTTTTCTGTAAATATCGAATTCAATGTGGTTGTCAATATTTTTAATGTTTATATCCAAAAAATTTATCTTATTTTCATTTCCTTTTTCCATAGTGAACTGAATGTTGCTATTTATTGAGTTTAGAAAATTTAAAAACTTATCTAAATTTCTCTCTGTACTATTCCAAATGCAAAAACATCGTCTACATATATTTTCCAATAAAAAATGTGTTTAATTAGTTGATTATTAGAGTTAAATAAAACTTTTTCAAACTGAGCCATAAAAATTTCCGACAATAAAGGAGAAATTGGAGAGCCCATAGGCAGGCCATCATTTTGTTTATAAAATTCACCATTAAATTTAAAAGAATTTTGATTTAGGCATGTTCGAACTGCTAATAATATTTTATAGACCTTTTTGGGAAAAACGTGTTAAATGGTTCTGTTTGTAAATATTTCTCTTTTTAAGTTTAGTATACGAAGTACTCTTGATGAAGCCCTAGAAAGGCGAAACAATTTTAGAGTAATGCTCTTATAATTTTTGAAACATTAAAAAGCAATTTTTTCTATTTAGTATTAATATATAAATATATAAGTTAGGATACTTGTTGGCGGATCTCTGAACTCGTAGCATCTAACGGCTGCCGCCGCAATACAGTCACTAGACGCGGTCGTAAAAATTGTAAGGGATACTGGGGCAACTGATGAAGATATTAGGGATTTTGTGGAAGGCGGTGCATTGTTGTATTATTTGAATTAAACTAAAATATTTATTCGTTTACGTAAACGATGACATGGGACTATGCTAGGCTAAATAAATTTAAAATATTTTTGATAGTGATGAGCAAAAATAAAAATAAATAGATAAACAAACGTTTATTTTACAACCAAACAACAATCTACAGATACATTAAATACTATAATAAAAATCCTTGATAGTAGTAGTTTACATACCATAAATTTATTTACTCTACAACTTTTTTAGAAAATTATGCTATTAATGCTATTATTTACACCTATTTTTGGGCGTGCTTTTATCGGGGCCTTTCATCTATTATTAGGCTATTATATATTTAATTTAATAATAATTGGGTAAATCCGTTCATAAACATTCTTGGGCCAGTACATCCTCGGTCGAAAATACTTGACCCTTTTTCTTGGGCTGGTACAAGGTGAGTAATTTTGATCAAAAATACACGCGCCGAACCGTTAACTGTATGTGTATTAGGGTAATTTATTTCCGTAAAACTTTTTTTTTTCTCGGTGCTCAAGCAAAATTTTAATCTACATTGAAAAAGAAAAAATTCCACCAAATTTGAACTCTTAATATTTATTTCAAGTACTTACCATTTATATTTAAAAAATTTCCATTTAAAATGCAGGCAAAAAAGCGTTGTTTTTTTATAATTCTAATTCTTACCTATTTTTTACTATATTGTAAACTTTTTGATGAACTTAACGGTATATTTGACGCTCTTTGAAATTGCTTTAGTGTTTTTTGTGTAACTTGAGAAATTATTTTTACTTTAAAAAAATTATTATTGTACTGAAATATGTAAGTAATCAAAAAAAAAAATAAAAAAAAAATAATAATAATTCAAATAAAAATTTTTAAGAGTCAGGCTTTTTATCTTCTTATTTTTTGCGTTTTGCTTAAAAAATAAAAAGAAACAATTTATTTTAAAAATTGAATTTTGACGACTTCTGCAATTCATTTACACAAAAAACACTAAAGCAAATTTAACGAGCGTAAAATATTCCGCATTAGAAATAAAAAAAAAAGAAAAAAGTGTTTTTACGTCTATTTTATATGAGAAAACTTATAATAAATTTAAATGGTAAGTACTTAAAATTAATATTAAGAGCTTAAACTTGTTGGATTTCTTTTTACATGAAGATTAAAGTTTTGCTTGAGCAACAAAAAATGAAAAACTTTTCGAAATGTATATCCACTTAAATAATATTTATTATATGAAGCCTTTCACTAAAAGGGACCTGTGTTATTAAAAAATATACAATTTGTCATTGAGGTTATGCTATCATATACATATTAAAAACTACAGGAATAAAGTTATAAAGTGCTTGTGCTATATTTTTATAGTTTAAACCGGCTATAAGTAAATATATATTTTAAAAAGTGAAGATAATATTATAGTTTTAGAGATTTTATGCCTAATACTTTTTGCATCTAATATAAAAAAAAATAGTTTTTGAGATAATATTGGTTATTTTTAGGAATTAATAAATTATGCCCTTTTTAACTTGATTAGTTATTAAGAAGTCATATCTAATTGAAATATCTTTTAAAATAGACAAGTTTTAACGCAATATTAATTATTTTTTACAATAAACATTGTTTATCTGTCCATAAGAATTACCAGCTTAACATGCTATTAATTTTACTTATCTAGCATATTAAATTAAAATAAATTTCACCTTGCTTTGTCTTTTGGACATCTAAATAATGTCAGGTCAACACCTTGCTGTGTAACACAATACAAATGTGGTCCGTGGCCGCTGTGACGAGTGTCCCAACTTATATATTTATATTTTGTAAACTTTAGTCAGGCCTTCAAGACTACCTGAACTAAAAGGTAGCTCTCAAGAGCAATCGTGTTTATACTAGACTGACAGCGTGTTCCTACGCAAATTCATATTATTAGTCTTACACTCAGACTTGCCTTCAAGAAATGCCTCACCGTGTGTATGCCAACTATAAAATGTGATGTTTATACAGGCGGCGGATTACAAAGAAAACCGTTAAAAATTATTAAAAAAAAATATATGCATTTTATGTTATGTTAAAAACCTATTTTAATAATTTCTTGAAAAATAATATGTTCGTTACCGAAAATTAAAAATATTAGTTAAGAACCTGTATATTTTTATTGTTTAGCTAATATTATTATTATATCCCTAAGCTATTTACACGGTGCAACCAAAGTAGAAAAAAATTGAAACAAAATTAGAAACCAATTAATCTGTAAAAGGTTTTTTTTCGTCGCTTCACTCCAGAGTGTCTTTCATGCCCAAAGCCATATAATCGGAGTAATCATTCCCTTGGCGGTTGTGACTGAAGCCAACTTCGGTCGTAAAATTGAGGCCTTATTTTATTGTTAAATTCTTGGATTGTAACGACCTCCCAATCAGGGGACTTATTATTATAACTGGTCTGTGTTGATGCAAAAGATTTTAAAGTGAGGGAATAAACTTTAGGATCACGAAATAATACTTTTACTGTTACTGTTGGATAGAGTGCAGAGCCACTCCCTATATTTACTACTTATATAAAAATCCTGGAACACTTCGATTTTTATTTTTGGGTGCTCTAATTTTTGAGTCAAAATTTACTTGTTTAGTATTTATACCCTTTGCTCACCAACATAAACGTCAAAAAGTTTAAATGGGAAAGGACATAAATGAATACCTTATTCTAAAGGGTTTTAAATTATCGTTTTAACAAACTTTAGTTTTTTAAAATCGGTTTAGTAGATTCCAAGAACATGTACTTCTAAAAACCCAAGACCTCTAGGCCCTGTAACTTTTTTCTTTTTAAAATACCAAAATAAAATATGGCATGTAGGTAATTCATCAACATGTGCATTATTTTGGGTATTTAGTTGTTTTATATTACTTCTGGTCTAGCCGAAAATCACCTGAACTTTTTAATTTTAATCGGAAATAAGAGGCAAATTAATCCTCTTTTTGTTAAAATGCCTCTTCACACTTCTTCGAATATTCACTCCCTTTTCTATAGAAGTATCTTTAACGAGCTGAACACAAAAATTATTTCTACGTTGGGTTAATTTTACAATCAAGGCAACTTGCAGATCCTAAAATGAAAAATAAAACATGGATAAGTTTAGATAAATAACTAAAGTTAGTGATAAGGACTCTATTATTGCAAGCCAGAGAGCGACGTTTTGAAACTAAAACCAGCATTCACCATTTTGCCATTAAAAATGACGATTTTATATCAAACGATTGTGGTGGTTTCAATCTTAAGGTATGAATCTATTTCTTTTTATCACTACCCATTATTATTTTTTTCATTTATTTATTTATTTAAAATTTAACTAACAAGCTACAAGATAATACGTTTACTTATACATATTAAAAAAAATTATTTTATTCTATTAAACGCCTTTATTAACTTTATTGTAACCTGTCATAAAAAAAGGGATGTATACTTAACTACGAACGATAATTTCCCCCAATGTTTGAAATAAAATCTTTTTTGAAATGGTGAAATTATGAATCAGTTGTTTTTCGGTTTGAAAAGTCCCATAATTATAAGTGGATATTTCGTTGATTAAGAATTAAAATGCAAGTTTATTAAGTTTAACACCATATATTTCACTTATTAAAAAAAATAGAGTTGATGTTGGTAGCTCAAAGACGAAACGTCTGATCTTAAATTTAATTACATATATTTTATAGAAAGGAAAAAGTGACCATCTAATAATGTGTCATTTGTTTTAAAATATCTCTGCAAATTAACTGGGGAAAAAAACTGTTTCGCAAAATTCTGTTATTTGTTCCGGAATATTCTAGAACTGCTGCAAATTTTTATATTTCTGATACGGAATATTGTTAAGCATAAAAATGCGCAACTTTACCCCCATTTAACCAACCCTGTATCTAAGCCACCGTCCTGAGTTTGTTAGTTTTCTATACCACTTGGTTAAAAAAAGAACAATATAATTTTATATGTGCAATGTTTTGTAATACCAAATCATCTTATACTGGTAAATAATAAAAAAACATCTTTTAGCTTAAAAAGTTTAATATCAGGACCTTAATGTCGCAGTAATAAAGTGTCTTTTATTGTTCCATTTGTTATTCCCACTATCTTCTTTTTCAATTAAAATTTGGCTGAGAATGATGACTATAATGGATTTTTCTTAATATAAAGTGACCAGAATATAGATTATAGGAATACCACAGATAGACATAAACTACGTAAAAAGATTCTGCTTCGAAACATGCTGATTTGGCCTATTGAATGCCGGCTGGCTTGCGTAAAGCTTAGTTTATATATTTACAAATGCATTTTGCGAATTGTGGAACATGTTCCAATTGGTCAGCTTCGAATGTGTTGTCATTGAAAGCAAAATTTATCTGCATAGTTTATGTCTATCTGACATTATAAAAGTGTATTACTCTAAAACCCACAAAAATCAAATATGCTTTATACAAAAAGTACAAAATTAAACTATAAAAATAAAAAATTGGTTAAGATTTGTTTTAGAACCTTTAGCATTTATTTAGGACAATAAAATTAATTATTTAAACAATTTAGTTAATGTTAGAAGGTCATTATCATCACTAAATGTTTTTCTGTTTCCACATTTATGTACTTGTTTTTATAGATTTATTTAATGAACAGAAACAAGAAAGTAGGTTTTACTTATTTAATAATGCTGTTCACCTGGGCTGGGAATTGCAAGCTTAACTTTTTGCATTTTTAATTAGAAATTAGCAAACCTTTTAAAAATTGACGTCTAATGTAAAAGCTATACAGCTTTTACATTACACGTCAAAAAGTAGAAAAATAGTGTCATTGTACTCAGAATGACATTGTCAATTTAAATAAATAAAAATATACCAGGTGTCCCATTTAAAATAATAAAGTCAAGGTTGTTTCCGGCAAAATCAAAAGTAAACAGTAAACAACTAATTATATTAAATATTGCACATTTAGCTGATATACCTACGTACCAAATTTAATTTTAATATTTAAAAAATATAAAAAGTTATTGGGGCTAAAGACCCAAGGTATTTATAGTATATTTTTTCGAAAAATACTAAACCAATTTGAAAAACTAAAGTCTGTTAAAGAGAGAATTTAAAGCCCTTTTAGATGAGGTATCACTTGACCTTCTTTTTCATTTAAACTTTTTGACGTTTGGTGGGGAAGCAAATAACTCTGGACAAGTAAATTTTGACACAAAAATGTGTCCACGGAAAAATTAAAAATTGACATATTTTAGATTTACGAAATTATTATTGAGTGGCTCGTTTTTACTGGAATGCACTGTATATGGTAATGCAGGTTAATTAAATATGAAGTGTATCCACGGATAACTATACTATAAAAAAATATACTAATAAATAAAATCGCAGTGGTATGTACAGGGTTGTTTAAAATAACAGACATTATATTTTAAAAGATAAAAAAATTAAAAATCTTTGTTAAAGACTATCTAATTAAATGGTATAAAAAAGTAATTGAAAATCTATTGTTATTTAATTAAATTATTTTTAATAAGTAATTATCGTCTTCCCCATAAACTTATTTAGATATATTCGTATATAAACTTTATTTGGTACAATTTAATCCTGTATGCAGATGGATAAAAATCGCTTTTATTTTAAATTCTAAAATAATAATAGGTTAAATTAAAATCAAAATGTAAATTGAACACGACGGTGCACTAAAGTTTACGTAACATGTAAACTGTGTCTGCAAATGACTAGCATTTTAGCATCGAATTGGCATTTTAAATGTTTGCAATATTTATAATTTTTTATTAATTTCTTTGTTCTGTTTAAATCTACTTATATCTTAAATTTACCAATAAAATCGATTAAAGATAATAACATACAGATAAGTGGTTAAAGCTTTAAAAAATTGTCTTTATTAGGCGCCAGTGGAGTCCAATTAGTTTTCTGTTTATTTTTTAAGTTTTTTTATCAAACTAAAAAGTAGCCTATTTTATAAGTCTCCAAACTTTTTAAAATTTAAAAGATTAAGTCAGTTTTTTTAACTTTAAAATTTATGAAATACATAAATAGATTTTTGTGATCAAATAAAAAAATGTCTTAATACGGTCTGTTGCAAAAATATATTTATTGAAAATAAAAAAAAGTAAAACTAAATTTTTAACAGTTTTGTTTAATAGCTTTTTTATATTTTAACTTTTTTCCATACTTATTTTAACATTTATCAGCATATTTTCCAAAACATGTTGTTTTTAAAACAGTTACGTCAAAAGCGTCAATTAATAACCAGTTTTTATATATTATACAGTGTGTCCAAAATTGGTAGGGAATGTTTTGGGAGTTTGGACACTAGAAGAGATAGAAAGACGGTTAAATGGGGAAAGTTATAAACCATTTAACCTTTAATTTAATGCGGTTTTGATGACGGCCGTATCTCGTTTGGTTTTTGAGTTATTTTGAAAAACTAAAAATGTGCATTTTAGAAAAAGTGCTGTAGTTTTTTTATTTCAAATAATTTTGGAATCCGTAAAAACATTGTTAGGGCAACTTTTTAAGAGGAATACATTCCTGTATTTGGATTTTAATTTTAACGTTTCGGTTTAAAGATATCATCATCAACTTTTGTTTTTCTTATGGCCGCCATTTTGTTTTTTTCTACATTTTCAAAGAGCATTTTATTCCCTTTAAAATGATGTATAACACTTAATTAATAATTTTTTGTTTTATGTCAAAAACATTTTTTGGTCGAGTTGGCCATGACTGCCTCTAGAAACAATTGCGAAAAATCGTTGCTAAGACGAAGTTGTCAAGTATTCTCATTTAGTTACATATTTTATTGTGTTATTGGAAAATTGTGTTAAACGTATCCACAAAAATGCCGGAAATTTTTTCAAACGAAGAAACATTTGACATGTTAGTTATTTATATTAAAAATCACAGAAATGCGGAGAATGCAGCAAACAATTATTTGGAAAGTTTTCCCGAAAGACATCAACCTGGGATAAAAATGTTCTCCACACTTACTACCAACCTACTTGCATATGGAAGTTTTGAAAACCTCGACCAAAAGAGTATCAAAAAATAATGAAGCTCGAAATAGAAATATTCAAGAATATTTTGCCGATAATCCTACATCTTCTACACGAGTTGCAAACGGCGAACTTAACATTCCGAAGTCAACCATACATCACGTTTTAAAATTATCCCATTATCGCCCATATAAACCCACCCTTGTATAAGGGCTTAATGAGGGTGATTTTCAAAGAAGACTTCAATTTTGCCATTGGTATCGTAATAAATGTGAAGAAAACCCAATTTTTTTAGAAAAGTTTTATGGACGGACGAAAGTCATTTTACAAATTGTGGCGTATTTAACAAACATAACCACCATTACTGGGCTGTAGAAAATCCCCAATTACGGGAACAACGTAGACTGCAAGTTCGATTTGGCTTTAACGTATGGTGCGGAATTTATGGTAATAAAAACATATTAGTTATTATTTTTATTTTTTTATAATATATTTTTTTAGCAAATCACTTAATTGGGCCTTTTATTTACGACCAGATACTGAATGGCCAAAGATATCTTGAGATGCTGCAAAACGAAATAATTCCAGCAATTAGGAAGTAGTTCCACCAAATCATTTTAACAATTTGTGGTTTCAATAAGATGGATGTCCTGCTCACAATTCTAGGGAGGTGCACACATTTTTATCGGAAACTTTTGGTGAGGGAATTATCTCAAACAATGGGCCTGTTCGGTGGCCTGCCAGGTCTCCAGACATCACTCCTTTAGACTTTTATTTATGGGGTTATTTAAAAAATGAAATATATGAATTTGATCCTCCTGAAAATGTACAAGTTCTTGAAGACCGTTTGCGAGATGTCCTATTAAGTATAAACAGAAACACTCTTAACTGCGTTACCAGAACTATTTTAAAGAAGTGTCAAAAGTGCATTGAAAAAAACGGTGGACATTTTGAACTGTAGCGTTATTTTTTGGAAAAATTATTATTTTTTTATTATTTTATTAATATTTATTAGTTCTGGTTGCAACTCATGTAGAAGATATAGGATTATCGGCAAAATATTTTTGAATAATTCTATTTCGATTTTCGGTATTTTCTTGATACTATTTTGGTCGAGGTTTTTCAAAACTTCCATATGCAAGTAAGTTGGTAATGAATGTAAAGAGCATAGTTTTTCTTAGGATTTATATTTTTTCCAATTGTTAGTGCAAATTAAAAGAAGATAAGTTTGATTTTTGTATTGTTATAGGTTGAGTTAAACACAATAATATAAAAAAAGTAAATATACTAATTTTTGGTAGAAAGTACAGCTTTATATTATTATTATTAAATATTTTAATCTGTCATTACAAACAAAGTAAATCTCCGTCTTTGTTTGGGTACATAGGCTTTTAAAAATCAAAAATAGTTTTTTAACATAGTTTATTTTTAGGAATCAAATGGCAATTGTTTATAAAGCTATTTTCCTATGCAGTCATGGCCAACTTAGCAAAAATATTTTTTTTCCTTTTTGACATTAAACAAAAACATTTTAATAAAGTGTTGCACATCATTTTAAAGGGAAAAAACGCTCTTTAAAAATGTGCAAAAACAAAATGGCGGCCATAAGAAAAACAAAAGTTGATGATGATATCCTAAAACCGAAACGTTGAAATTAAAATCAAAATGCATGAATGTATTCGTCTTAAAAAGTTGCCCTAACAATGTTTTTACAGATTCCAAAAATTATTTTAAATAAAAAAACTACAGCACTTTTTCAAAAACGCACATTTTCAGTTTTTTCAAAATAACTCAAAAACCAAACGAGATACATCCGTCATTAAAACGGCATTAGATTAAGCTTTAAATGGTCTATAACTTTCCCCATTTAACCATCTTTCTATCTCTTATGGTTTCCAATATCCCAATACATTCCCTACCAATTTTGGACACACTGTATAAAATTAAAATGTATATTTTAATAGTTGTTATTACAAAGGAGTTTGTGTAAACAGTTTACAAATGAGTTGTTTTTTTAATTTAAAGGTAAACAGTTTTTTATGTGGTTTTAATATATTTTTTCTGTCATTGTTTTAAAGAGGAATAAAAAGATGGCATTAGACACTAAATATTTTAACAAGCCAATATATACAGGGTTTTTCAACATCGGGGTGTTAAAGTTTAATTGATTTTTTATTTAAATATTTTAAAGACCAAGTAACACATTTGAATAAAATTTGATGAGAAAATTTGCATTATAATAGAGCATAATGACAGTAAAAAGCTGTCAACAGCTTTGTCAGTGGCGTACCTATATTTTCATAAAAAGTATCTGGTTAGGGCTCTGTACGCACGCTACTGACACAGCTGTTAACAGCTTTTTACTGCTATAATGCTCTCTTACTTTATTTTATTCAAATCAATAACGTGGTTTTCAAATTATTAAAAAAAAAAAAAAAAAATAAATAAACTTAAACAGGCTGTATCTTGAAAATAAAGCGTTTTCGGACCCATGTTTATAAGAGCTTTTTTTCTTATTTTTGCATAAGGAACTTCTTTTGGACGATGGTGTATGTTGTTTAAAACACCCTGTATATGTATACAAAATACTTATCACACGTGAGTTTTTGATTTAATCTTAAGATCGAAATTGAATTAATAAATTATTTTTAATAAAAACTAATATAAGATTTAAAAAATATATTGTTTAAGTATTTTGTTTAAGAATATTTTTTTATTAAAAATAATTTCTCATTTATTAAGACACCAATCATGCAAGGAAAAATTGTGATAAGTTATAAAAAAGAGGTGAATTATATCTAAAAAAATTGTGTAAAAGTAAATAAAAAAAGTTAATCAATAACAAAAAGTCATGATGAAAATGGTTAGTTATTAAGCATAAAAACTTATGCTTCTATGATTATACCAAAGTTTATGTCATTTTTCTCTGAAATTTTTTTTTCAGCTTTTATTGTTTCCCTAACGTATGTTTTTATGCTCTTTAATTTGCCACTCTTTAGTTTATTTTCAATAATACAGGGTAATTTATGAAAAAAGTACCGATTCTTGGGATTTTTGGTATGTTATGAAAAATTTTGTCAGCAGGGTTTGGCGGCCACCGGGTGCGACCACAAATTGCTAGGTTTGCGCCCGACCTAAATTTTACAATATTTTACAAATTATTAAAAAATAAATATGCTATATAAATAAACAGTTAAAAAAATATTTGAACCGAATATTTTATTTGCCATAATAACGTCTTCGTAATTTTGAATCTTACCCGTATATCATGAAGCATTTTTTAACGCTTTTATTTAAAAAAAAAAGAAAATATTTCTTTTTGAAAATTGTAAAAATTTATTGAATTTTAAGAATTTTGTTTTTAACCATATCCTCCAGTTTCCCTAAAAATCATAACCAATAGGAAAAAAAAAACTTTTTTATGCTATTTAATCATGCAGTTTCCAGAAACATATTATTTTGATTTTTTATTTTTTAACGTATTATATTGGCGATTTTAAACCACTTTGTATATTTATCGGCGATTTTTATTTCTATCGTATCTTTTTTTTTTATGTTATAAAAATAGCGTATTTAGTCAATGTGGTTGTGTTTGCGTTGAAACAAAAGTTGTCACTACCGACCACAAGCAGTTTAAAGCCTAAATTAGCCACCACGAACGCCAACTCGGCATCGTGTCTATTTAAATTGCATGAAAAGATTAAGCAGTAGCGTGTAGCGGCCACCGGTGGTGACCACAAGTGGCTGTGTTTGCGACCGGCCTAATACTT
Source organism: Listronotus bonariensis (assembly GCA_014170235.1). Lineage (NCBI taxonomy): Eukaryota > Metazoa > Arthropoda > Insecta > Coleoptera > Curculionidae > Listronotus > Listronotus bonariensis. The sequence continues at coordinate 120,948 of JACEGR010001315.1, forward strand.
TGATAGTTATGACTTGTTTTATAGATTCAGTTACACTCGGTACATAGCAACTGTTTACATACAATATTCCACTTAAAATCTACAGACTGTTCACGGATGGGGTTTTAAAAGAATGGTTATTCCTTATAAATATTTTTTATTATGATTTACAAAGAGAAAAATGTTGATATTGTATACAGGGTGATCAAAAACATTATTTTTCTTCACAAGTAAAGTACCTTTATTTTTAATTCTTTAAGCAAACTGCTTAAAAATCTATTGAAAATACCAGTTTATATAACTTTTTTACGTGGTATTAAAAAGTTTTATAAATCTGATTTTGGTGTCGTTTGTTGTTTTTTTTTATAATAAAATGGCCTTATAATTTTCTTTTTAAAGACACGGTTTTCCCAAATTCATACAAAATACAGTTTGCTACCTGATCAAGGCTTTTTGCCAAATTATGGGGTTCAATAAAATTTTGTACTATTATTATTATCAGATACAAACTTTATTCTTAATAGAGCTTCTTAATGACCTTTGCTTAAAAATGAAAAAAGGGTAGTTTAGTCATGTAAAATAATAATGTTTATTTAAGTTTTTGCTAGCACTGTATACCAAATCAACATTTTTTCTTCGTAAAAAATATTGTTTACAAGGAAATTTTTCTATTAAAAATAACTTTTTTGAAATACAATGTGTCCGGAATTTCCGCGGAATTCTGTGGGCGATTCTGCACGAAAAGTTAATGCAACAAACTTTTGGAATTCTTAAACGTCCTTCTAGAAAAACTGGTCGTATGGTCCAAAGCTAATAAATTAAAAAATGTATTCTGACTGATACTATACGTGGCGAGTTATAACTAAAAATATGAAAATGATCAAGAGTTAAGTACCTTTATTTTTAAAAATAGAATAAAATTGTATAAGTAAATGTTGTAAAGAATAAAATTTTTTGGTAAAATTTAAAGTTAGGGAATTAAGGTAAAAAAATATTTTTTTTTACATTATACACTTTTAAAATAATTGGCTTAAGGCAGCAAATTTTAAACAAATATGCAAAACTATTATTTTTTTCTCAATTTCGCTTCTTGTTAGGGATCCCTGGACCATTTTCCTGAGTCATTACCAACAAGCTATGTTTTCGTGAGTAGCTTCATTTTAAGAGACTCCAACTTTTTTAATTTTCGTTGGTGGTACAATACAGGGGTAGCAGAGATTAAATATGTTTATTTGATAAATATCAAAATCCAAGATGACGTACCTTGCAATTTCTAGGACAATATAGGCGTATAATTATATAAATATTATTTAATCAACAGAAACAAAATCGGCTGGTTAGTAGTTATTTTTCACGACATCGTTAATCATACATGTTGGTGGTAGGGGACTCTTTGATGAAACTTTACATTTTGTGTGACAAATATTTTTCGGTTTATTTAGATAATTATCTTTAAAATTAACAGAGAAAATCCCTGTTTGTAATAAATTTTTGATATCTGTCAAATCAACACATTTAATTCCTGCTACTCCTGTAAGCCGCCACCAACGAAAATTGTTTTAAGTAAAAAAGTTGGGCGTCTCGTCAAAATGAAGCTACTTATGAAAAATTAGCTTGTAAGTATAAGTCATTACTAACAAGCTAATTTTTCGTGAGTAGCTTCATAAATATACCAAAAAAATAAAATAAAAATGGCTCAGTGAGCCTTAACTATTCGTCTTGTCCATTATTTAAGTTGTAATGCGTAATGTAAAAAATTACAATTACATTTTTTTACTCTTTTTTACTTTAATGATTTAACTTGTACAATTCTGTACAACATTTCCTTATACAATTCTGTTTTATTTTTAACACCTATCCTGGGTATACAGGATCTTGAAAAAAAACATTTTTCTGTTATTTTTTTGTAATATCTTTTCTTCTAGTGTACAGATTTTCGCCAAATTTTGCATACATATCAATAATAAATTAACCATAAACAACGTTTATTTTCAAGGTTTTTTTTGGTAATTTTGAAAATCAGAATTTATAATTAAACGTACGTAAATGTTAAAAGTCGTTTTTCTCGAAACCCGTTTATTTTAAGTAATGCAACAAGAGGACCTTTTTAAAAGACATTTTGATGCTGTTCAATAATTAGTCTGGGGGCCAGGGCTGTTTCGTGGCCGATCAGTGTCCACGGAGATTCAGAGTGTATTCTTATGGATTTTGACCAGCTAAATTCGAATTTAAAATTTGCTTCTGTGTCGGAAGTAACACGAATTTGTTATACTTAAACACTTTATTTCTTTATAAGGCTTAAGCTCCTAAACTAAAAGAGATGGAAACATTTCTTTTAAATAAAATTTGTTCCTTAAACAAAATGTACAAAATAACGTTTTATGAGCATTTATCTGATTGTTGGAGCCGGAGATGCAAAATTTGCAAAAATTACGGAATTTAGGCAATTTTCACTTATAACTCGGCTTGATTTTGAGTAAAGTAACTCTGTAATAGCGTAAATTAAAGGAAAAATCACCAGCTTCAAAACTAAGCCTACTATTTAGTCAAAAGCGTCATAGCAAAGTTATTACAAGTATAAACGGAAATTTAAATAAAAAAGACGTATATATTTTGTTTATACGGTTTTTTAACTACTAAAAGTTTACATTATAGCAAAGCAAGTGACATATTTAAATTGTACGATTTAAAACGAAGAACTTGGTGGATAATGTGTAATTTAAATATATTTTTAGTATGATAAATCAGTTTAAAGTGCGCATGTTATTACGCGCCAAACGGCTAAAACAGTACACCGGGTTAGTAGAAAAAACCGGAACGGTGGATTGTCCTACCAACACTTTAATGTAATTGAACCAAATATTGTAAGAAAAAGTAACTAAACATGAAGAATTTAAAAATTCTATTTTCAAGGTTGCCAAGTTTCTCTCTGAGTCGGGGAATTTTAATTTTTAATAAAATACCCTATTGTTTATTATTTTAATTAATTGCCTGTATCAACATTATTATGACCTGATATTATCGTTTTTTACTATTGTTAATTTTAAAGTTATGACATCAAGCTTAAATACAGAAACGGCCGAAATTTATTAAAATCTGTACAAGGGAGTAACTGGACAATTTAAATTCAGGAATTGCATTTGCGATGTTTTATAATTAAATTTCTTTATTTCGTTTCCTTGATTTTTTTTAAAATCTTGAAATCGTCGCAAAAATACTATTTATGAATTTAAAAAGTCCAGTTTCACCCCTGTACTAATTTTGACGAATATTGGTTGGATTTTTTTAGATAATTTACCATACCTAGCCGTTTTTGTATTTATTTCGAAAAAAACATGATGCCATATTACCGCAATGACCAGAAGTAAAAAACAATAATGTCAGGTCATAATAAAATTGATACAAGCAACTGATTACAATAATAAAAAATAAGGTATTCCATTTAAAATTTTAAAATTCCCCAGCCTACAGAGAAAACTATAAACTTAGCAACCTTGCAAATCCAATTTTTAATTCCTCATGTTCAGTTACCCCTTGTCAAAAAATTTTGTTTATTTGTATTTGGCGGTTGCTGAGATAATCCACCGTTCCGGTTTTTATACTAACCCCGTATAACAAGTGTACGTAGCCATGAATTACAATATTTTCAAAAAAACGATTTTATTTTTTACCCAAATTAATATACAGGGTGTCTGCTAATTAATTGTACACAGAAAAACCACAGAGTCCTTATGCCAAAATATGAAGATTAAAGCAGACATACCTATATCCGAAAGTTGATAATAAGGAAGCCACAGGATGTTAAAGTAATAAAAATATTTTAAATTTTTTTAATAACTTTTTGATACGTTTTGAAATTTTTTATAAAACTCGGTATACCTATAGGGGTTTTTTGACATGAGCTATTCAGACATGATAATAATTTTTTGCGTAAACCAGAAAGAGCTGACTACACTATTTAAATTTTTCCAAAACGTCCTAACTTCTTTGTGCTACACTGTATGTACTATCTAAGTAAACCAGTAAACCCAATGGTTACTTCACAAAAATGTTATACCTTGTAAGAATGGCTCTAAACAACCGTTTTTAAAATATTTAAATTTAAGTGGTTAAGTGCAACCAAAAATACCATTAAATACAGCCTATTAGTTGTAACTACAACTGCCTTATGATAAACAAATGATTTAATGTATTCTTTCATATACATTATGGTTGCACTAAACTACTTTAATGCAAATATTTTTAAAACGGTTGCTCGGTGCGATTCTTACAAAGTATAACTTTTTTATGTAGAAAATATAGGGGGATTTACTGGTTTACTTAAATGGTACATACAAATTAGCTACAAAAAGTTGGGAAGTTTCATAAAAATTTAAATATTGTAGCAAGCTTTCCTAGTTTACACATAAAAAATAATCAGATCTGAATAGCTCATGTCAAATAACCACTAGATACCGAGTTTCACTAAAATACTCAAATTATTTCAGAAATTAACTAAAAAATTTTAAAAACCTTGACACCCTGTATCTTTTATTATCAACTTTTGGATATAGGTATGTTTATTTAAATCTCAATATTTTAACAAAAAAATCAGTGGTTTTTCTGTTGACCATTAATTATCAGACACACTGTATACTTATTTTATTACCCAATTTATTTCTTACATATTTTTCTATTAATTTGTTATTCCATTGAACATTATTATTTATAATGATGTAAGTACAGGGTGAGCAAAATTGGGCGTTTTTATGGACTATCTCAGTTATTACTGGATTTACTAAAAAACCGATGTAAGTGTTATGGACTCGATTTTGAAGAAACTAAAAATGGCGTAGCTAGAATTAAAACAAATTATTTATCTAAGAGATACGAGGAAAACTTGAAAAATTGTCGTTTTTGATTTTACCCTATATATCCTTTAATACAATAAATAGCAAAAAACCATAAGAACGTTTTTGTAGAATTTTTACGTGGAATTTACAGAAGGTATTTGATTTTTATACAGCGTAGCGTTATAAAGTTGCGATGACAACCTGATGTTTTTCTTATGGAACACTGGAATACCCTGTGTATTTTAATAATCCTTGTAACTACAATAACAAATATATAATAAAGTATTAAGACCTCTTATAGTTTTTTAAATATTTGAATTTTAATATTTGTTTTTAAGCGTACCCCGTATAAACACTTTTTACAATAATATTTTAAATTATTATTAATGTGCAATAATAAGGAAATTTTTTATAATTTATACTAACTTTAATATACTTTCAAAAGTATAATATATAAGAATAAACCTCGTTTTAGCCGTTTGTTACAACAAAATATAAATATAGTTTAAAAATTAAACATAGTAAATTTGAAATATGTTAACAAGAACGCCAAAATACAAAGAATATTACGTTTTTAAAAGTATTCTACAGACTAGGAGTTTTAAAATATAAAAAAACAATGATTTTACACCTAACAACCTAATGGCATCATCCCCATATAACCAAATTTAAGAAGTTAGAAAACAATTTAAACGAATTTGCATCTTTTACATAACAACACATTAGATTAGATTAGTATACATCATAAACCTATTTTAATTATTACATTTAATTAATATTTTAAAATTATATTATTTAAACAGGTGTTTGTACGGGGTACGGTTAAAAACAAAATTTAAATTTAAATATTTAAAAAACTACAAGAGATAATGATACAAAGTAATACAGTGTGTCCAAGATAAGGATCCTAAGCATGAGAATCTCAGTACATGTTGGAGATACAGCTTAGGTTAAATTAGCAAAAAGTTGTGTTTTTTAAAGCTTATTTACATGCCGTTTAAAAACTTTTCATGGCCTGCAGAGATATTTGGTAAAAACGAATATTTGACTCGTTTTCAAGAAACCATCATTAACTTTATTTTTTTATATGGCTCGAAAAAAATGTATCTGATCTCATTTTTTATTACAAATTCAACGATGTATCACATGTCATATTTTAATTTTTATTTAAAAAAAAAATAATTTTTTCTATTTTTTAAAGTTATTTTTAACTAGGCCTTGCAAATAAATGCTTGGACGTTAATACCTGTTACCGTATCTGTAACATAATTTAATATGATTATAAAATAGTATTTGTCCTTATTACCCCGTTTGTCGAGTTGTTGTTTTTAGAGCAAGTGTGCTGGTTAGTTCTGGTAACCAGTTGGTAGTTTTTAAACGGCATGTAAATAAGCTTTAAAAAACAACTTTTTCAAATTTAACCTAAGCTGTATCACCAATAGGTATTGAGATTCCCATGCTTAGGATCCTTATCTTGGACACACTGTATACATATATTTTTAATTGTAGTAAGAAGGACAAAAATTAGTAAAAAAATATACAGGGTGTTCCATAAGAATAACCTCAAGTTTCAGCAGCATTACCGTAACTTTTTAATGCAACCCTGTAAAAGAAATATTTTTGTAGATTTTCCGTAAAAGTTTAACTACTTTTTTTCTATTTTTATAGTTTTTTTGCTATTTCTTTGATTTAAGGATATATAGAATAAAATCAAAAACGTTAATTTTTCAATTTTTCCTCGTATCGCTTCACTAAATTTATTAAAATTCTAACTACGCCATTTTAAGGTTCTGCAAAATCAAGCCCATAACACCTACATCAGCTTTTAAATACCTTCAGTAATAATTGAGATAGTCCATAAAAACGCCCAATTTTGCCCACCCTGTACAATATGAAAATACTTTTAAATTGTCACGTATTTTTTACAAAGATTGTACTTGTCTGGTTCGTTGCTGCAACTATTAGTTCTTAATAGTCTAATAAATAGACGCTGAAATCACAATTTGGGGGAAGTAAATGAATTTTGACATAAGTTACTTTAAGGTGTATACAAACAATTAATATTTTAAAAAAATTTAACCCCCAGAAAAGGTTGAAAAAAATAAAGTGTTTTTATTTATTCTTTAAAAGATCCAACACGACGTATCCCTTGGCTCCGACCCCGCGGGATGTGCGGAAACCATCCATATCGAGGAACCCTCTCGCGTCCGCTGGTCAGTGATCTTCAGCCAATTCATTGCCTCAGTAGACGAAGGATCCAAGGACAGCGGGTTTCTGCATCTTCATCACCAGTTGTTCAGATTGTATTTTCACATGCTGGAATGTACCTCATTCCCTTAATATGTTATTCTTCATGCCTTGTGCCTCCCCAAAACGCCAATTATCAGGACAACCAATCGCACGGTATACTCCGGATAAAGCCACCGAAGTTCATGAAGATCTTGATATTTAGCAAATTTCTCCCGTTCTTTTATATCGATGTTAGTTTCCGCTGGACAGAAGAACTCTATTACATTACATGGTGTGGTTTGTCTTATCAAGGAGAACGATGTCGGGTTTTATTTGCTGAATTTGATGAGTTGTTGGGAACGCGTAATTCCAGTATATGCGACAGTTGTCATTTTCACTACTGCCTGTGGCAATGTCTCCGGGAGCAAACAGCAGTATTGCTTGTTTTTCATCGATGCCGTAGTATTAATGCCTCAGGTGATAGTAAAGTACCCGAAGAGCGTCATTATGCCAGTTGATTAGCTATTGACAGCATGCACTGGACAAACTGACAATAGATGCATAAGGAGTTTCAGGTTGCTGTCGACAGAGCTCGACATGCGGTGTCAAGAACGTTGGAAGAGGTGGCTTTGGTACGCAATGTGTTTATCACCCCTGTCTTCGGCATGCTAGTAAGAATCCTTCGGTCTCAGACTTAAGCTCGGCGGATTTCAAAAACCCAAACGTAAGCTTTCGAGATGATCCGAGTCTATTGATGTTTCTGTAAGACTCCGTGCTGCGGCAATGATGTGATCTTCTAAGAGCATCCGTTGTTCGGCTCTTTTAACTGCAGCTATTACAGCACTAGAATTCTGTCTTATAAGTGATTGGTCGTCATTAGAATCTATTTCAAATCTGGACCAAATTTCTCCGCTGCTCGCTCGGCTGCGCGGGCAAAAAAATGCTCCAACATTGGCCATCTCATGTTCTTTTACTAACTGCAGCAGTGGATTCCGTGGTTTTGGCAACCTGACAAGCAATACTCAAAACCAAACGATCGTACATACACTCAAGCTTAAAGGCGCGACCTCTGATGGCGATATGAGAGGTAAATGCGGGAGCTGGTGAGCGGGATGGATGCTGCGGTGAGAGGTATCATTTTCGTGTGCTAACGTCCAGTTCGCGCAACTCTTCTCGTCCACTTAACTACTCCAAACGAATAAAACAATACAGGAACTGCCAGCATGTTGGTTGCACGGCAACCTTATTCACTCCTGATGGTTCAGTTTCCATATTTGTGGCGTTGCCTGTAATTGCTGCTCAGCTCATTCTTTGCTTGTTGTATCGATTTACGATTTTGGTCGATACCTAATATCGATACGTTTCGTTATTTCTAAGCGGACGATCTTTGTCAGCAAGTTGATCAGCCTCCCAAATCGTTACCATTTCGGCCCTTCACCAGCCTAAGTTTTGCACATTTTGTCAAGTCCGAACTCCATGCCAACATCTTTGGTATATTCGTGAACCACTTTGGGGAACTGTTGTGTAAGATCTCGCTCACTAGTTGCATAGGTTTCGGGTCTACTATAAAACAGATGGGTTACCTTACGCTCCACTTCTTCCTGGTGGTCCCACAGCAATACCCGAGTCTTCGAAGAGGAACACGGATGCGGGAAGCAACGATGCCACAGAATAAAGGACTTAGTGAGTCGCCCTGAAATACGCCCACGTTTAATGTTATGGGATCAGTAATGATTTTTTTTTGTGCTCAGATGTTATGGAGAATTTAGATTTCCAGAGCGGCATCAGCTGTTCGATGCAACGAATCAGGTTAGGAGGAACCTTGAGATCTTTAAGCAGATGCAATATTAATTCCTTCGATGTTGTATCGAAAGCTTTTTGTAATCAATCCATGTACCAAAACACTAGAGTTGCGTTTGTATTGGATTGAGTCTTGTGTGATGCATCTATCGATTAAAGTTTTCCTTGCAACCATTGATTCCTCTTCATATAAGCTGCTCCCACTATATCAGAAGAGAGACAGGATCAATTGCACTCAGACCGTCTAGAATGCAAAATTCTAGTAAAGCCTTGTAGCTGGTATTAATGCAAGTGATTGGTCTGTAGTTCTTTGGCTGTGTTAGATCTCCCTTTTTAGTATTAATATAGTTCGGCCTTCTACAAACCATTCAGGAATTTGGTGTGTGTCCATTGTACAAATTAAGATTCTGGCCAAATGCGGATGGTACTGGGGAATTTCTTCCACCAGGGTTGTTAATACCATCCAGGACTGGTGAGAATAATTCCTTGCACCATCTAGGGCTTTTTACCTCACTCAAATCGTAGATTGTTAAGGACTTTCGTGCTGGTTAAGTTCCTTGTCCGCACAATAGGCACCAGTTTGTTTAAAGCAGGGTATTGGCGTCGTCAAGCTGAGTCCTCACGGCAGACATTCTTCCATTATTACAACATTTGCTGTGGCGGATTTTCGACCGTTGGTGCACTGGGTCTGCGAGGAAGGCTGAGGGGTTTAGTCACAGGCCCCATTTGTTTCTCTCAGACTAACTGGCCTTTTTCTTTAGCTGTTATTTAATAACATAACGATCGTATGCGGTCTAGGCAACTGCTTAATGACCTGAAGCGTGATTCTGTTAAGTGTATGGTGTTTGCTGGCGTAGCTTTAAAGCTATTTTTTCTGATCTTTGCCGTAAAGGTCTGTTGGCTGATATAACCCATTACACTTTGAATGCGATACCTCTTGCCGCGTTAGATCTATTTTTGGCAATTTGCTGAATTCTGCACGTTCGATCTTCCGAAGTGCCTGAATTGAAAGCTATCAGGCGGGTTGTTAGGAACAAGTTGTTCCGCGGCTTCCACTGACAGCGTTGTTAAGTGTCAAAATATCGTTTGTTCAGTAAATCCCGAGCGTTGTTTGGCTTGTGCGATATCTCGAGTTTTATGGCGGAACTTGATGTTGATGTTGGTAAGCACTCTCTGTTAGTTCGTTGTTGGCGTTTCGGGGGCAATCTCAATTACCATATTTTCCACCCAGGCTGGTTTATTCAGATCCTGATTATCCAAGATCCTGAGAGGTGGCTCCTGTTGTCTTGGTGTTCTGACATATCCAGATCCGGTTAAGATAGGCTACATAGTCTCTCAAACGTTGTTGGGAGAGATGACTTAGTTCTGGGTGTTAGCACACCATGTGGCGTGCATCCGTGCCATGTAGCCCCTAATGGTGCAGGTTCGCTGAGGAATATGCATCCATCAGATCGTCCCTAAGTTCGTCCGTCACGTGAGGCGTCCATGTCCATTGCCAAGGTCGTTTAAGGGCGTCCGTCCGGTTGCTCCTCCAACCTGCCCTGCACTATCCGAACAGGGTGGATTGTTGGGAGCTTGCTCATCATTGTTTATAGGGACAATGCGAGATATCCCGACTCTGCGGGATGTCACCCCACAGAGCCGCGGCGGTTCGCGAAATTATTACAGCTACCGGACCGATACAAGGCCTCTCGTAGGTTGCTGTTGTACCCGCAACCCCTTCAAGCTCGCTGGCGGTACCGTCTTGCTTGGATTGTTCGTGTTCGGTAGCACCAAGAACAATGCTAGGCATTGTCCCTGATAGCCAGTGTTTTGTTATTGTATTATTATTATTATTATTATTATTATCTTTAAAGATCCAACCACGACGTATCCCATGGCTCCGACCCCCATAGGGCGTCGTGCGGAAGGTATCCATATCTTGAAGACCACTCTCGTCCGCTCGTTCAGATCTTCATTGATTCATTGCCTTAAAGTAGACGAAGGGATCCAAGGTTAATAATTCATCTTCATCGCAGTTGTTCAGGTGTATTTTCATGCTGGAATGTACCTCATTTCCCACTTAATATGTTATTCTTTGCCTCCCAAACGCCAATTATCAGGACAGAAAAGCCAATCACTTTACGGTATACTCGGATAGAGCCTCGAAGTTCATAAGGAATCTTGATATTTGGCTCGTTTCTCCCGTTCTTTTATATCGATGTTTGTTTCCGCTGGGGCGGAAAAACTATCACGTACATGGTGTGGTTTTGTCTTATCAAGGAGAACGATGTCCGGGTTTATTTGCTTTGAATTTGATGTTGTTGAGACGCGTAGTTCCAGTATATGCGACGGTTGTCATTTCCACTACCGCCTCAATGCCGGGAACCCAGAGCAGCAGTATTGCTGTTTCATCGATGCCGTAGTAATGCCTCAGGTGATAGTAAAGTACCCGAAGAGCGTCATTATGCCGATGAATGTAGCTATTGACAGCATGCACTGGACAAGCTGACAATAGATGCATAAGAGGTTTCAGGTTGCTGTCGACGACTCGACATGCGGTGTCAGAACGTTGGAAAATTGGCTTCTGGGTACACCAATGTGTTTATCACCCCATCTTGGCATGCTAGTAAGAATCCTTCCTGAGTCTCAGACTTAAGCTCGGCGGATTTCAAAAGCAAACGTAAGCTTTCGAGATGGTCAGGTCTGATGTTTCTGTAAAGAGCTCCGTGCTGCGGCTTATTGATCGTGATCTTTAAGAGCATCCGTTGTTCTGTCTTTTAACTGCGGCTGTTACAAGAACTGAACTCCTGTCTTATAAGATGATTGGTCGTCATTAGCATCTATTTTCAAATCTAAGGACCGAATTTCTCCGCGGCTCGCTCGGCTGCCTTGAACAAAATGCTCAACATTGTATCTCATGTTCTTTGCCTAACTGCAGCGATGGGTCCGTGCTTTTGGCAACTTCTGACAAACAGGACTCAAAACCAAACGATCATGCATACACTCAAGCTTAAAAAGGCCACACGACCTTACTCCCTGATGGCGTGAGAGGTAAATGCGGGAGACTGATGAGCGGGGATGGATGCTGCGGTGAAGATGCATCAACAACGTGTGCTAACGTCCAGTTCGCGCAACTCTTCTCGCGTCCACTTTAACTGCCAGAGCAGATAAAAGCAATACAGGGGCTTTGCCAGCATGTTAGTTGCAGCAACCTTGGCTCAAATCCTGATGGTTCGGTTTCACTTATTTTCCTTAAGCGTTGCCTGTAATTGCTTCTCAGCTCGGTCTTTACAGCTTTAACAACATCCTGAACGATTTTGGTCATTAAATATCGATACGATTTTCAATTTATTTTAAGCGGACGAAGAATCGCGCTGTCAGCAAGGATTGATCAACTCCTAAATCAGTACCATTTCGGCCCTTCACCAACTTCAAGTTTTGCACATTTGTCGAAAAGTCCGAACTCCATGCAACATCTTTGGTATATTAGAACCACTTTAAGAGACTGTTGTAGATCTCGCTCACTGGTTGCATAGAGTTTCCAGGTCATCCATATAAAACAGATGGGTTACTGCCGCACGCTCCCTTCTTCTGGTGGTTGTCAAATACCCCCGAGTCTTCCGAAGAGACACGGATACGGGGAAGCAGCGATGCCTGAATAATAGAGGGACTTAATTGAGTCGCTGAAATGCCCCGTTTCCAAATGTTATGGATCCAGTAATGATTTTTTGTGCTCCAGATGTTATGGAGAATTTAGATTTCAGAGCGGCATCAGCTGTTCGGTGCAACGAATCAGGTTACGAGCAACCTTGAGATCTTTAAGCAGATGCAATATTAATTCATGCGATGTTGTATCAAGCTTTTGTAATCAATCCATGCCATACTGAGGTTGCGTTTGTATTGGATTGAGTCTTGTGTGATGCATCTATCGATTAAGAGATTTTCCTTGCAACCATTGATTCCCCTTTTTCCTCCTCGCTGCTCCCCTATATCGGAGAAATAGATCTAAGCCATCAGTATTCTAGAATACAAAATTCTAGTAAAAGCCTTGTAGCTGAAGGTATTAAGGCAGAGTGATTGGTCTGTAGTTCTTCATTTACAATTAGATCTCCCTTTTTGGTATTAATATAGTCCGGCCTTCTACAAACCATTCAGGAATTGGTGTGTCCATTAAGCCACGAATCAAAGATTCTGGCCAAATACGGATGGGTACTAGGGAATTTCTTCCACCAGAAGTTATTAATGCCATCGGACCCGGTGCAGAATAATTCCTTGCACCATCTAGGGCTCTTTTACCTCCTCCGTCGTGATTGGTGGACTTTCGTGCTGGTTAAAGTTCCTTGTCGGCACAATAGGCACTAAAGTTGTTTAAAGCAGGAGTGTCCCGTCGTAACGGCTTCGAGTCCATAATAGACATTCTTCAGAACTGTTCCACAACATTTGCTTGTGGCGGACACTCTCGACCGTTGGTGCTGGGTCTGCGAGAAAGCTAGAAGGGTTTAGTCACAAATTTATTTGTATCTCTCTCAGCCAGCGGCCTTTTTCTTTAAGCTGTTAATAACACCCAACGATCGTATGCGGTCTAGACAACGCTGCTTAATGACCTGAAGCGTGATTCTGTTAGGGTGTATGGTGTTTTTGGCGTAGCTTTAAAGCTATTTTTCTGATCTTTGCCGTAAAAGGTCTGTTGGCTGATATATAACCCATTACACTTTGAATGCGGGATGCCTCTTGCGCGTTAAGATCCTATTTTTGGCAATTTGCTGAATTCTGCGATTCAGATAGCCCAAAGTGCCTGCTGAAAGCTATCAGAGCGGTTAGGAATGAAAGTTGTTTCGCAGCTTCATAAACGGCGTTGTTAAGTGCCAAAATATCCGTTTGTTCTGGTAATCCCGAAGAGCGTTGTTTGCTGTGATTATCTGGTTTGCTCGGGCCTGATGTTGATGTTGTAAGCCTCTGTTGGTTCGTTGTTGGCGTTTTCGGGGGCAATGCAATTACCATATTTTCCGCAGGCTGGTTTGTTCCAGATCCTGATTATCAGGTCTGAGGAGGTGGCTCCTGTTGTCTTGGTGTTCTGACATATCCAGATCGGTTAAGATAGGCTACATAGTCTCTCAAACGTTATTATTATTATTATTATTATTATTATTATTATTATTATTATTATTATTATATACAATTACTTTAAAACGATTGGAGCTACAAAAAAATTCTTTACAAAAGTTGAAAAACTAAAAATTATAAATCAAAATGATCTCTATAATTTTTTTCCAGATGACATTAGAATTACTAAACCTTAAGGGATGATAATTTCAATTTAAATTTTTTTAACTGTTTAACAAATTCATGAATTAGCATTTATTTTTGACATAATTATCCTTAGAGTGTCTACAATTGAAGTGTAGGAGAGATTTGGTTTCAACCCCCGGAGAGGGGTTAAAAAAATAATGTGTTTTTTGGAATTATTTTAAAATGGGTAAAGTTAAAAAAGTTTCTTACAAAAGCTGTAGAGCTAAAATTCTACATCAAAATGGTTCTTATCATTTTTTTCTCCAGATGATATAAGGGTGGCTTAAACTTAAGGGATGATAATTTTATTTAAAAAATTATTCCTATTTAGCAAATTTATATATTTGCGTTTTAAAATTATTCCATTTAAACACAATTATTACCTTTTTTAGCCCCTTTCCAGAAGGGATGAAAACAAAACATTTGCTTTACTTCGTTTTTAAACACTCTAAAGTTAATTATGTCAAAAAGAAATGCAAATACATTAAGTTGTTAAATAGTTATAATTTTTTTTAATTGAAATTATCATCCCTTAAGTTTTAGCAACCCTAATGTTATCTAGGGAAAAATGATGAAAACATTTCGATGTAAAATTTTTAGTTCTAAAACTTTTGTTGGGAATTTTTCTCTAACATCAACCGTTTTAAAGTAATTCCAAGAAAAGACCTTTTTTTTTCAACCCCTTTTCGGGGGTTAAAACAAAAACTTTTGTATACTTTGTTTATAGACACTTTATAGGTATTTATGACAAAAAAAATGCAAATACATGAATTTGTTAAATATGTAGTTATATTTTTTTAATTAAAATTATTATCCCTTAAGTTTAAGGAAAAATGATGAGGAATATTTTGATGTAGAATTTTAAGCTCTAAAACTTTTAAAAGAACTTTTTTCTATCTCAAACCATTTTAAAATAATTGCAATAAAACACAATTATTACCTTTTTTCAGCCCCTTTCCAGAGGGGTTAAAACAAAATATCTTTTTAACTTTGTTTTCGGACACTCTAAAGTTAATTATGTCAAAAAGAAATGCAAATACATGAAGTTGTTAAATAGTTATAATTTTTTAATTAAAATTATTATCCCTCAAGTTTAAGCTACCCTAATGTCATTTGGAAAAAAATGATAAGGACCATTTTAATGTAGAATTTTTAGCTCTACAGCTTTTGTTAAAAAATTTTTTTCTAACTTACAACATTTGAAAATAATTCCAAAAACACATTAATTTTTTTTTAACCCCTCTTCGGGGGGTTGAAACAAAATCTCTTCTAGACTTCGTTTGTAGACTCTCCAAGGGTAATTATGTCAAAAATAAATGCAAATTCCTAAATTTGTTAAACAGTTATGATTATCTTTTATTGAAATTTTCATCCCTTAAGTTTTAGCAACCTTAATGTCATCTGGGAAAAATGATAGAAACCATTTTGATTAATTATTTTTAGTGTTACAACTTTTGTTTTTTTTTTTTTGTAGCTCCAACCGTTTTAAAGTAATCGCAAGAAAACACTTTATTTATTTTTTTCAACCCTTTTTCGGGGGTTGAATTTTTTTTAAATATTTTTTTTGTAGAACCTTTAAAGTAACTGATGTCAAAAATTCATTCACTCCCCCAAATTGTGATTTCAGCGTCTATTTAATTGGACTATAATAAGCATTTATTTGATACATAAATGTTGAATATTTATTTTGTTTTGTAAGATGTAAATTTAAATTTCCCACCTTTTTTACATGTTTTTAATAATTAAGATAGTACTTGTTAATTGTTAATAAGTATTTTTTGCATGAGTTTTTTTAGCATTTATACAATGGTATAATACATAACAAGTGTCGAAAGTGATTGTACACGAGTGAAAATGCTGTCGTTAGACGTGATAGCCGAGTGCGACAACATTATGAGTGTAAATATTAATTTCGACACGAGTCATGATACAATATTTTTTAATTAATAATTAAAAAAAAAAAAAGAAAAAAGAACATATGAAAGAAATAATTTAGGTAAATATAATAGGTATATATTAATTTTATATAAACAAAATAAAATAGTTTTTTTGAAAATATTGTAATTCATGGCCTTACGTACAATCACACTTATGATACAGGGTGTCCCAACTCTAAATATACACAAAATATCTTCGCCTCTGTACGAGATACTGCAATAAACTTAAAATAAAAAATGTTTATTTTTTTATTCACAGTACCAGTTATTATACAAGGTGTCTCAAAAACCGACATTTTAATGCAAGATATTTTTTTAATGGAACTCCTTATATATTTTTACAAATTTTGACTCTGTATTAATTTAAAAATTAAAAGTAAAGAGAGAGAAAATAATATTAAAGTTTTAATTGCTTTTTAATAATTTTGTCACTGTCAGAGTGACAAATAATATATTAACATGTCATTAATTATCTTTTATTGTAAGAACTACTAATACATAAGTCTGCTATTTAGTTTATTTTAGATGGATATTTACTTAATTTACCTAAAAATCAGCCATAATTGACGAATTATGGCTGATTTTTTATGACGAATTTTTTTAGTGCAAATAATTAAATATGTGTTTAAAATAAATTTAATTGCTGTTATACCTATTAGTGATTCTTTAATAAAAGGTGATTAGTTACATGTTATTATAGTATTATCTGTCACTTTGACAGTGACAAAATTATTTTAAAATATTTAAAACCAAAATGGTATTTTCTTTCTTAACTTTTAATCGTTAATGAGTATATCAGCATACTGTTAATATCTTAGAAAGCAGTTATAATTGACGTATATTGTGTTATACATTTTTAATGTAGAATTTAATAGAGAGTAAAAATTTGTTGGAATATACAGGGTATTTATTTAAAAAAACTTACTTGCCATTAAAATGTCTGTTTTTGAAACACTTTGTATATTAACTGGTACTGTCCATGTATACCTATTGTAGCCGTTTGGCGCGTAACGACACGAGAACTTAAAAACTGATTTATTATTTTAAAAATATATTTAAATTATACATAATATACACCAAATTTTTTGTCTTAAATCGTGCAATTTTAATATTTAACTTGCTTTGCTATTATGTAAACTTTTAGTAGCCAAAAAACGTATAAACAAGTTTTATGCCTTTTTTATTAAAAAATATTCGCTTGTAATTGTAATAACTTTTTATAAATAATATTTTAATTTTGCTTGGTTTTAAAGCTGGTAATTTTGTCTTAAATTTGAGTTACTTTACTCAAAATCAAGCCGAGTTATAAGTGAAAACTTGCCAAAATGCCGTAGCAATATTTGCAATATTTTTGCACAAATTTTGCCATATCTCCGGTTTTAACAATCAAATCAATGCTTGTAAAACGTCATTTTGTAGATTTTCTTTTAAAAACAAAAATTTTATTAAAAAAAAATATTTTTATTTCTTTTAGTTTAGAAGCTATAATCTTATAAACAACTAAATTGTTTAAAACAAATTTTCGTCACTTCCGACACAAAAGCAAGTTTGAAATTCGAATTCAGCTGGTCAAAATCCATCGAAATACACTCTGAAACTCCGTGGACACTGATCGGCCACAGAACAGCCCTGGTCCTAGACTAAATATTATGTCCAAATTTATAAAAGAATTGAAACAAGAAAGTTTCAAGTCATTTTTGTGAAGTAAAAGACAGTTTAGGACTTTTGGCATTGACTACTAGCGTGAAATTAATAGAAAGAATAAAAATAATCATTTTGGCAAAAATCAGTATACTAGAAAAAAGTTATTACTAAAAATAACAAAAATCCTGCATATTTGTTAATTTTCAGTTTTCGAAAAAATTGTATAAAAGTTTGTTGCTATAATTTTTCGGGCAGAAGCGCCAAATCCGGACGCGTAACTTCCAAACACTCTGTATAATTTTTTTAACCATTTGTTCTCTTGTAAACTTCATTCGTGGACTGTCTGTATTATACACTCCTTTAAAAATAATACTTTACTAATACGCAGTCGGGTAAAAGTATTATATCTTTTATTCTCCATAAATACACCATAAATTACATATTTTAGAAATTTTTTGAATACAGACCTGCAATGACTTTCCAAATTCCGAATTTCATTATTATTACATTGCCTTCAACTATGCAGATAACATAAACCTTTTCTTAAACAATAAAGGAACATATATGTTACGAGTACCTTTTGAGCTTAAGTTATACGCTTAAGGCAGACACAATTAATAATCTGTGTTTATAAACTTACCTAAAAACTTTTACACCTTTGGGATATTGGACGTAATTTAGACACGTTAAAGCACTTGTAAAGGGTTGATGACGTCAGAGGTACCAACACAAAAGTCTTTAACTTAAACTAAAAACATACAAAACTAATAAAGTAAGAGTAGCTCTTAAAACTATGCGTTAATCAGTGGTTTAACCGTTGGTTTTAATTACCAATCATTAGATATTTCTTATTGTTTTCATTTAGATACAAATTATTAGATATAAAATCACAAGTAATGTCGCTAAAAATTTTAAAACACGGATGTTAAGTCCAAGTTGAAGTTGTCACCAGGGTGGGCAAAATTGGGCGTTTTTATGGGTAATATCAGTTATTACTAAAGATATAAAAAAACGAAGTAGGTGTTATGGGCTTGATTTTGGTTAAAACCTAAAATGGCGTAGTTAAAATTTTAATAAAATGATTTATCTAGGAGATACGAGGGGATATTAAAAATTTGTCGTTTTTGATTTTACCCTATCCTTTAATACAAGAAAACAATTTTTGTAGAACTTTTAACGTAGAACCTACTGAGAGTATTTGACCTTTTTTTAATAGTTATATAAGATTAAACCTCTTTTCAACCTGTTATTACAAAAACATAAAAATTTATTTTAGCATTTAAAGATACTAAATTTGAAATATGGTAACAAGAACGCTATAAGTACAAAACAATATTTCTTCTTTTAAAAATATGCTACAGACTAGGAGGCTTCGATAAATTAAAAAAAAACGCACAGTAATATTACACCTGATAATCTAATAGCATTATTCACATATAACCTGATTTAAATGTTGGAAGATAATTTACAAGAATTTGGCTCTTTTACAAAACCACATATTTTTTTAAAAGTGTTTATACTTTCAAAGGTATATGAAGGTTAGTATAAGCAAAGTTTATCAAATATTAATAGGTAATTTACTCGACGACGAGGCTCCGATCAGGCCCGTCCTGCCCCGTTTATTCTCAGACGACTTGCTGGCCAAAACAAAGCCTGTTATCCTTTTCTACACTGTGCAGTCGGTCGCTTCGCATGGTACGCGGTGGCTTGACCTTGCCGGCACTGTTTGAAAACCGCAAGAGAGTGCATATTTACTAGTAATATTTGATAAACTCTGGTATAAGTCATAAAAAATATCTTAACTATTACATTTAGTTATTATATGACTAATATTGTTAAATAAGGGTGTTTATACGGGGTACGCTCAAAAACAATTATTAAAATTTAAATATTTCAAAAAACTACAAGAGATAATAATACAATGTTATATATTTGTTATCGTAGTGACAAGGGCTATTAATTAGTAAGAAATATACATAGTGATTCATAAGAAAAATATCAAGTTGGCATCGTTACTTATTAACGCAACCCTGTGTAAAAATCGAATACTTTCTATAGATTCTACGTAAAAAGTTCTACAAAAATTGTTTTTATGGTTTTTTGCTATTTCTAGCATAGCAAAGATATATAGGGTAAAATCAAAAATGTAGATTTTTTAGTTTCCCTCGTATCTCTTGGATAAATAACTTTATTAAAATTTTACCTATGTCATTTAAAGGCTTTTTAAAATAGAGCCCTCAGGTCCCACATCGGTATTTTTAATAACTTCAGTTATAACTGAGATAACCCATAAAAACTCCCAATTTGCCCACCCTGTACAAGGAGTAGCCCAAAACCCGTAAATAGCTCTTTTATTAACAAGTGTGGAATATCGATATTAGCACATCGGTTAAAGCAGTTAAGTACATAAAATAATATTTTAAAGCGCGGAACAACAGTAATTTTATTAACAATAACTTTGATTAAACCTAAAATTTTACAAAATTCTTATACAGGGTGTTTCCTAATTGTGGTAAAAAACATATTTTTAAACTAGTTTAGGAAAAAAAGTTTTTCTAGATTATAACCCTTTCGTAAATATCGGTTTTTTATTAATATCGTAAATATTCTTTATCGGATAATCAATCAATTTGGCAGAGTTCTTAACAATAGTAAGGGGCTTATTTTGCAATAATTTAATTAAATTTACTAATTCCAGTAGCATCTCAAGTGGCACAGAAATAAGTATAGCAAAAGTTATGTACGCTACTGATTCTTGTGCAAGTTTTATATTTTTTTTTATTGAGCAACTAAAAATCCAGCTCTTTTTTAATATCTTTACGTCACTTGTTTAGTTCTCAAAAAAGAAATAAATCCGGTAAATTCTAAATTTCTGGACCATACAAAAACACTAAAGGATTTTTTCTTCTAAAAATTAGGTTTTTTTAAGGTACTGTCTAAACAACCGCCGGCGGCGTTGCTCAACTAGGAAAAAAATCGCCGTTCGGCTTTTACGTACCTACATAAAGGCGCCAAAAATAGCAAATAGATGCTGCCGTTCGGTAGCTGTGCTTATAAAAACTAATAACAACAACCAAATAATAGTTAAGCCAACCTTCATAATTAATAATTTTGCTCGGCCGTATGTGTTTAGTTTTATTATAAAATATTGTATTTTATATTAACCAATAAACAAAAATAAAACTGAAAGACATGTTTGATACCTACCTAAAGTATGCGCATATATTTAGGGTGGAAGAAAAAGAAAAATCACCAAAACAAGAAAATGGGCATTTTATTAGCCTTACAGATATAAATGTAGGAAATATAAAAACACCATTGGCCATAAAGAAAAGAGGTAGATCAAAAGGTCGAGCTAATACCATAATTGGATTAAGTGCAAAAAGAAAAGAAACACAATAAGTATCATAATTAAAAGCTTGCTTTATTACACCATAATATATATGTAGTTTTATTTTCTATCTGGTATTACTTACCCCCTGAGCTTTTTATTTGATACCATATGAAACAAATAAATAATTTGTTTTGTTGGTATTATCCGTATTCGTCATAAATATTATATTATCTTTTAGGATATGCAGGGTCAGACAAAAAATATTCTAAAAATCACACTTTGTGTTGAATTCTGCATAACCTAAAATATAATATAATTTTAATGACAAATACGGATAATTAATAATTAATCCAACAAAATATTATTTATATATGTTTTATACGATGGCCTCTTTTTAAAAAGATACATTCTTCTTTTAAGAGCTTTGACAAAATTCTCGGAAATTTCAACCGTTTTCTCAAGTTTTATTTTTGTTTATTAATCAATAAAAAATATAATATTTTACAATACAACTATAAGAAAACTGAAAGCTTACCGGCATAGCAAAATGAATAAATACATATATTTAGGTAAGTTCAACTATTATTTGGCGGTTTTTATTAATTTTCATTACCATAGTAGCCGCGGCTACCTAAAAACAGCCGGCAATATCAAATTAATTTAGATTTTCGGCAACTGTCATACAGGGTGTTTCTAAAAGGTCTGTAGAAACAGCTACCGCAAATTCCTTGGGCCAAAATACGACGATCTAACGCAATTTACCTTAGTCCAAAAGTTTACCGTTTGGGAGATACAGGGTGTTAAGGTTTTAATTTTATTTTTGTTAGTTTTAATTATTTTCTTTAATATTAAACCGTTTTTGACCAAATTTATTATTGAGAGGCTTTTTAGGGTTGGGAAAAGAAAGGTGCCCATAATTTTCTCATAAAATGTAGAGGGAGCCACCTGCAATCTTTGTTTTTTTTTAAAACCATAACTTTTTTGTGCTGCTGTATAATATGGCTTTTATAAAAATATTTTTTCTTCTTATTTTTTTTAAATAATGGTAAACCTGGTAAATATCGATACTAGCAACCGTTTATGAGATATTTTAGATTTAAGGTTTTATACCACACAAAATAAATCTCCCACGCTTTATCTGGGCAACCCGGATTTTTCTCAAAGCTCCATAAAACGGCTACTACAAATTCCTTGGGCTAAAATACAACGATCTGATATAATTTACCTTAGTCGCAAGGCTGCTGGTTTGCAAGATACAGGGTGTCATATTTTCCATTTATTTTCTTAATTAGTATCTCACAAACGATCAAACTTTCGACTTAATCAAATTGCATAGATTGTTGTATTTTGACTCATGGAATTCATGGTGGCCTTATTTATGGAGCTTTGAGAAAAATCCGGGTTGCCCAGATAAAGCGTGGGAGATTTATTTTGTGTGGTATAAAACGTTAAATCTGAAATATCCCATAAACGGTTGTTCGTATCAATATTTACCAAGTATACCATTTTAAGGGAAAAATTATGGGAGCAAAGAAATCTTTTAATAAAGTCATATTAAACCGAGCGCGTCAAAAATTATGGCATTTTAAATAAAGCAAAGAACCGTAGATGGCTACCTCTACATTTTATGAGAAAAATATGGGCAGCTTTCGATTTCCAACCCTAAAACCTTCCAATACCAAATTCTGTCAAAAAATGTTTAATGTTATAGAAAATATTTAAAAATAAACCAAAATAAAATTTTTAAACCCCGGATCTCCCCAACGATTTACTTTTGGACTAAAGTAAATTGCATTAGATCGTGGCATTTGAGACCAAGGAATTTGCGGTAGCATTTGATACAGACCTTTTAGAGACACCCTGTATATGTATATAAATAAAATCTTCGGACGGCGGTTTTCTTCTTATAATTAAGAAAATTATGCAACAACAACAACAAACATTTAATTAAATATCGTTTGTATCCAGTCAAACAAATTTTACTAAAATAGCTGTGTTTAAAACTTTAGGGTTTTTAATTAAAAGTTTAGTAATTTAACCCTGTATCTTGAGAACAAACAATTAAAAAAAAATATATATTTATATGAACTTTTACGCATAAAATTAGCCTAATGTTTAGCCTCTATTTTTTTATTAATTATAAGTTTATTAATTAGAAAACATCCTATATATTAGACCAGAAAAAATAACAAACAATTTTTTTTGGTACTGTAATTCTCAATTTCTGTAGATCAAGTCGTTTTCTTGTAATCACGCCTTAAACAATAATTAAATTGTATTTTAAGATTTTTCCATGAATTCAATAATTTTAAAGTTATTCAATGTTTGCAAGAAATGAATTTTTAAAAAAATATTTGGATAACTTTTTTGTACAGCATAAAATTTCGCTTAAGAGTAATTATTTGTTTTAAAAAGATATTAATATTTATAATAGTTTAAAAATCCAAAATTTATGTGACAAAATTAAAAAAAAATGGTTAAGGCGTAATTACAAAAAAAGGCTCGTTCTACGAAAATTTACTAGAAAAGCTTTTTTGTAGATAATTTAATTTCCTTAAAAACCAATAATTTTAAAAATGCACCTTCTTATGTTATTATTAAGGGCTGAAATATCCCGGATCCGTCGTCATGAACAATATTTTTACATGTCCTTTAAAAAAAATGTTTTTTTTTGCCAAGTCTGCTGTATATATTCACTTTTAATTTTTACCCCTTGATAAAAAATTTAAATTAAAAAGCAAATGAAACAAAGACCATATTTTGACAATAAACATGCAATTGACATTTTTGAAAAGAGCCATAGACTTTTTAAAGTTTCTCCTACGACCACAAATGAGAATGACATAAAACGCACTCCTTAATTCTTTAGAAAACGAATAATATCACACGCGTGTTGAAATCTACTTTTCAACACTGGTGTTAAAAGGTAAATATGACAGCTGCTTTAATTTCGTTAAAAAAAGAGTTTTACAGTATATTTTTAACAAGTTAAAGGTTTTGACTTACTAGTGCTAATTTTTTTATTCATTATCAGTTTTTTAAATTATATTAATTTAAGTTTTATATTTAAGGATTTTTCAGATCGTTTATAAACAATATTATATGGCAAATACTATAGGCAACCCGGTAAACATATGAAAGTGCCTAAACCTACGTATGCAGGAGCAAGTATGCATCATTTGTCCATTCTGACCTAACCACAAAATGACAAGCGATGGAATTGTTTTAAAAAAGTACCCTATGTTTTTTTCTTAAATAATGCATTCCTTGGGGGCAAAAAAGTTTAAATCTTGTAAGTTAAAAATGGATTTGCCAATACACCAGAATTGAATTTAATCCATTTTCGGAACTGCTACCTGCTATTGTTCCAAAATATATATTTATTTAGGGATTTTGGTTAGTAGTAAGATGTTTTTAAGTAAGTTGAAAAAACTTATTTAAAGAAATAACAATGCAAGCATTTCTGTAAGATAATTAAATATAGAAATTTATACTTTTAAATACAGTTGAAAGTAATTTGTTTATTTGAATTTCAATGCACTGACATTAATTTACGCCAATTTTTTTGTCATTTTATCTTGTTTGTGTTAAAATTTGTATAATAACTTGAAATGTTTGGTAAATATTTTTAATCATAGAAAAAATATTGTACAAAACTCGTGCTGAAAGTGATTTTCACACTCATGGTATTGTCAAACTCGTCTATTGCCCCGTGGGCCAACATTCACACCTGTGTGAAATATATCACTTTCTACACTTGTTATGTAATATACTATTTATTATATCTTCGCCATTTGGTTATGACAATCGGTTAACACAAATTTTGCAATATACGGCAACTTTGTTATTTTAAATGAAACATCAGGTATGTTTTTTTCTAAATGTTTAATTTCATTTTTTTTTATAAAAAAGCTATGAATGTTGATAACTCCAAAACTACTGCACCGATCCTTTTGAAATTTTAAACACTATTTCTGTACATCATTTACGAGGTAACGCTGTCGAGTTTTTTTTAAGCGCATTGGTTTAAGGGAAGTAAGGTATTCAATTCACAACTCACGTTTTCAAAGTCGGTGCCCCTGATAACTCCAAAACTACTGCACCGATCCTTTTGAAATTTTAAACACTATTTCTGTACATCATTTACGAGGTAACGCTGTCGAGTTTTTTTTCATAATTTTGATTTTGCAATAACAAATTAGCCGATTTTTCCCACAAAATTGTGTTTTCACTTCAAAGTGTTCGAAAAAATGAAAAAATTTGGAAAAAAAAAACTCGACAGCGTTACCTGAGGAAAACTATTATCTAACGAATGAACTTTGATTTTTTGATTTCGGATGATCCAGCACCAAGTTATGAGGGCACCGCAATTCAACTTTTCGAGACACGTCGAACAATTGCTGCCATTGCCGTATTTTTAATATTTTTTTGTAAAATTTGATGAAACATTCTTCGAATGTCATACTTTAATGTACCATTGGTTGAGTAAATAAATTTTAACTGTGTCCGTCAGAAAAAAAAAATCACGAAAACATGGCTTTTTTTTGTACGATTTGACCTTAGCCCCCCTTAAGTAATAATGGATTTATTGATTTCTAAAAATTAACAGCATGAAATGTAAGAAAAGATTAAATTTTAAAATTGTAGAAAAATATGCATGGTGTTCCTTTTAAAATAAAAATGTGAAAATCGGCCATTTTTTTGTGTTAACTCAATATCACAACCCAATGGCAAGTATATGATTAAAACTTTTAAAAATCTAATGCTTTCTGCAAAAACTGCTTCTTGATAAATTTCTTTGTTTTAAAGTTATTCGCAGTCAAAATTGGTCACAATATAGTTAAACATCCTGTATCTTGTTTTACACCTAGTGGCGCAAATCTCCTTATTATTTTAAAACATTTTTTGTAAAAATAGCCCTTAACTTAGCCGTGGATTATCTCAGCAACCGTCAAATATAAATGGACCAAATTTTGTGCAAATTGGTAAATGAAAATGAAAAGTTTAAAAACTATATTTGCTAGGTTTATAGTTTG
This sequence comes from Listronotus bonariensis, assembly GCA_014170235.1. Lineage (NCBI taxonomy): Eukaryota > Metazoa > Arthropoda > Insecta > Coleoptera > Curculionidae > Listronotus > Listronotus bonariensis. The sequence continues at coordinate 147,010 of JACEGR010001315.1, forward strand.
TTCGTTAGGTAAGAGAGTTTTAAATAGAATACTCTAGGATTTATTATTGTAAATAATTTCCTTTATCAACTTTATTATGACCTGATATTAGACTTTTGATTTCTGTCAATTTCAAAGTTATGTCATCATGCTTCTTTCATTCCTTACAGTTGTATTTTACTAAGAAATCATTCGTTCGTTTGTTTTTTAAAATAAACAAGACGGCGTGTACTCGGTCTTTAAAAGTTGTTAAGAAGGCACGTTATCCATTTGTTTTTAATGCCACGAAGACTTTATAACCTTAACAGTTAATAATATCAGATCATTTCTTTAAAGAGGTGATTAAGTTTTTAAATTACCAATTTCCTGGAAGATTGATTGGAAAACCTGATACTTTGGAATGGCCACCTTGATTCCCAGGTATAACCCCACTGGATATCATATTTTTGGGTTTTCTGAAGTGGAGAGTTTGTAAAGATCGGCCCAACGATTAAGAAAAGCCTAGAAAACAGATTTTGGATGAAGCCGCATTAATTATTTCAGACATGTTATTGAATCCTTGTACAGAATTTTATGATCGTCTCGAATATTGTTTAGCTAACGATGGTAGCCATTTGAAGCACCCGAATGAGTGTACAGGTATTTTAATATATTTTTTTAATATCATGGTATTATTTTGCACTTGTTTTATAACTAAATTTCCTTAGTCCCATTCCTTGACTTTTTTTAAGTAAAACTTTGGAAATAACGCAAATGCAATTCATGAGGTAAGAATGTCCAGTTACTCTTCTGAACTAATTTTGACGAATTTTGGTTGGTTGTTATTTAAAAAAAACATGATGCCATATTTTGGAAATTGACAGGCGTAAAAAGACGATAATATCAGGTCATTATAAAATTAATGCAGGTAATTGATTATAAATAACAAAATAGGGTATTCCATTTTAAATTTTATAATCTAAAGAAAAAACTATAAACCTGCAACCCTGCAAATAAAATATTTAAAAAATTTTCATGTTCAGTTACCCCTTTGCACAATTTTTTTATTTATGTTTGCTCGTTGCTGATATAATAACACCTTACCCAATTTTTTACTATTCCTGTAGGTATGTATTGTCCATTTGGGATTTTTTTTTATAAACAGTTTACGTTGTTAGATACCTATTAAAAATATTTATAATTATGCAAACTTTGGATAATTTCAGCACCTTAGATATTTATTTAGGCACCCTAGGACTACATATGAAAATATAAGCGCCTAAATAAACGGAATCTGATTCACATCCGGACATTGTTTACGTTTCTCTGGAGCAAATAGAAAAGGCAGTATATTATATCGTAATACTTACCACGCCATGCTCGAAATTCTGAAAGTTTTAAAGCTAAAGGGTCTGAGGCAATATTTAAAATTTGTTTATCTTGCAGACCGGTCTTCAAATCGTATATTTCATAACTTTGTACTCTTGTTTGCTCTGTTTATGTTAGCGTATCAAAGTGCAGCGAGCTTATATAAAACTGCTGGACAAAATTATTATATTCAAAACTAATAGGATGGACATATCAAATGTGGCATTTTTAAAGCTCTTTGGGCCATCTTTATAATGGTGATATCTTATAAAGGGTGTTGCATTTAAAAATATCATACTTTTGTCCTATTCTGTATATGAAAATAATACAAATTTAATAACTAATTTAAAAACTACAGAATTAACTAAATAAAAAATATTTTTGGTTATTTTGTAGGAAAATAAACAAAAAGGTTAAATTGGTGCAAATATACACCTGGACTTTCGGTTGATTATTAATACCTACTACATACAAAAACTGTAAATAATTTTTATACCTAAAAAGTTTTACTATTGTTTTTTGGATTATTATGATCTTAAATGTTAAAAACATTTATTATTAGCTCTATTACATTTTTTTATGACCCTATTGCCGAAACCCAAGCCTCAAAACAGTTACCGTAGGTAACTATTGCAGAGTAAAAACGATCCGTTTTTAGGAGTGTTCCAAATATTTGCAATTCTTACTAGAATAACCCTAATCTACAATGATTTTTTTAGAAAATAACAAGAAATTGCAAATATAATTATTTATTCTTTTTCTTATATTTTAGTGAATTTTACAAACCAAAACTATAAATGAAAATAATGGATATAAAATAATAAGATCCTAAAGATGTAATTATACGAAATGTACATGTATTTTTTACCTTCATAAGACTCGTAGAAATCCTATTTTTCTTTTGTAAATATTCTTGCAATATAGACAAAATTAATTTATATTAACTCTTAATATACTATCTACATTTTTTCTATACTTTAATACGATAAATTTTAAAGATGCGTGGACATACAAATTTATGCTTTTCGGGATATGATTATTTAGTCAATTTAGTGTCATTTTTACCAAAAATGAACAGTCTACAGATGGCTGCATTGTGCGTATATTGCAATTAATTTTTCCCATATTAACGTAAATATCGATAATTTTGGTTTTATTGTTTAGTGACAAAGATGTTATCCTTGTATATTAAATACAGTTTTAGCAGATTACACTGATTCACATGATTTTTGTTACACGTAAACTGGTACGTACTTTATACTTTTTATCTATCCTTATTAAAAAACCATAACGTATTTTGTTGAATTGCTATCAGTTTTTTTGTAACAGTGACGGTCACAATATCCGCGTAAGTAAAAAGATTGTTAGGTTTGTAAAACAAGATTTGTTTAATAAAAACTATTTTCTTTTTATTTCTCTAATCGACATTGGTTAGAATAACACTGGTATAAATAATAATCCTGATTATTTTTGTTATGTGTGTAAAGAACATACATTTACGAATCAGCATTTAAATATCACAGAGAGAATGGAGAAGTACTTCTTCAAGTATTTCAAATTTCCAGTGCGACAGCAAGATACATTTTAGGTTATTCAAAACTTCACATAAAAATAACAGACTGTTATTTTTATGTGACTACATTATTAAAGGTGTAGGTAGTAACACAAAATAAGTTACAAATTATTTAAATGTTTTGTTTTTGTCTTAAGACATTTTGGCCATCAATATCATCAGAAATTTGGGTCTTGATGAAAACTCGTTAAAGCGATGGACCAGTCTAAAGAATATTCATTTTCTTCTCAAGATTTTCTTAGATATAAAAAAATAATAATATTATAATTAAAGAACAAATATTTCTTACAACCCATATTAAAACACTTATCACTGCGACAACCGTAGTAGACACAGTAAGCAAATATTTGGCCAAAAATTATCTAAAAAGTTATAAAGCTAATATTATACAGATTTAATCAATATTATTTATTTAAGTATTCAGCACTGAAATATCATAAAACCTAAAATATGTTTTTTTTTTTTAATTTTATTATTGGACCATTATTTAATAAATATAGGAGCAATCAGTAATAAATATATTAAATAACGTTTTCATCTTGATATTTTTGCCCTAAAAAATAAATATTAATGCAAATACACCCCAAATGTATTAAAATATTTATGTTAGACACTTAAAAAGAACATTATAGAGATTAAAACTACAAAAAGCTTTCAAACATGTTTTTTTTCCAATACTTTTCAACGAAATATAAATATTTGGTTTTATATAAATTTTACTTCTATTTTATTATTTCCTATTTAATATATTTAAAATAGGATAAAAAAGTTGTGGAACAAAATAGAGTTAAAATTTTTCTACTTAACAAGGTTTTAAAGCTAATTTGTTTTTAATTAGGAACGATTTAAATTTATAAGGTTTTAATATTCAACTAAATGCTCTAAAAACTTAATTAGAAAGTAATAAAATTAAACAATACAAACAATACAAGACAAATTTAAAAATGCTTAAATATACCATGTATATCTTTTAAATTTTTTAAATTTAGGCTATTTTCGGTTAAATCGGAAGTAATTAAAAATTTAATAAAATATTTAAGAATTCTCCTTTTCCCATATTCGGCGCACAGTACAGCGACTTTATGGTGCTGTTAAAAAAATATAAAGGTTCAGTTAAATAACATAACATATAGGCAATGTGAGGAAAAAAGACAATCTAACTAAATCCCGGCATGTAAACATGCGTTGTATAGTGCTTGTTTTGTTATTCTATTGCTTGCCGATGAACCAAACAGCGTTGCTCATATTGTATATATCCAAAATAATAACGATAAATAAATTCAATGTGGCAATTACGGTCCTTAGATGATCTTTTAAATGGTGCTATAATATACAGGGTGTTCCACTTATAAAAAAATCATGGTTTTTATCTTACTCTGTATATTTAAAGTGATAATAAAAATATAAAAAATGATTTAAAAACTACAGAATTAACCTAATAAATTAATATTGTTGTTTATTTTGTAGGACCAAAAAAAAAAGTTAACAAGGTGTAAATTTGTAACTGGACACCCAGTACATAATGAAAAAAAAACTGAACATATTTTTAGTAAAAAGCGAGTACCAGTATTTACTTTTTATCTATTGGAGTCTTGGATGTTAAAAGCATTTAAAATTAGCTCTTTTTCAACCTTCTTTTAATTCTTGCATTATAGGCAAATCATCAACGATGCGATGCGATAAATTTCAATGATGTGTGGACACTCTTACTGGTCCATAATTAAAAGTATAATTATTTGGTCAATATACTATTATTTTTACAAAAAATAGGGCTTAAGCTAAAAAACAAAAATTAGGAAATTTTCCGCTAATCGTGGCGGCATTTTATTTTTAAAATATTAATATTTCATTAAATTTTTTAGAGGCTATTGACGTCCAAAGAGCAATAAAATATAATCTTTATTAAGTAAACCATAAGATGTTTCGGTTTTAATTACAGGTCTCAGAGAGAACAAAAAAAACCCAAAATAAAAAAAAATAAAGATTTTCTAAAAAATTTGTTACTTGTTCTTGTTTTCATCATCTTAATCAAATCTCAAAATCGTCAACCCCAAAAAACATTTAAAAATTAAAAAAAAAAAACACAGATTGTTTAAAATAAGTCAATGGAGATTTTCCTGATAAAAAAAAACTTTGATACTCTGGAATAAAATAATAAATATTAAAATTGCCAAGTTAAATTTTTAGCACTTGCAGTTTGCTTTTCGGCCCTTATAAACAAAACACTGGTTTGGAAATCCTCAGTGGCGTACATAGAGGTATCAAGGCCCGGGGCGGAAAGCAAAGTTGGTTTCCCCATCTTTAATTTCTCGAAACTAATTTTCAACCAGCAAAAAAAAGTCTTCCCCCTCTAAATTGGGCCCTATTTTTAAATGTTAGTACTAAAACATAACAGACAGCCTTCACAACAACGTAAAGTACCTTATTTTGTATAAGGACTTCCATTTGGTGGGCCCCTCTAACTGGGGGCTCGGGGTTGACCGCCCCCCGCCCTCTCCTCGGTACGCTAATGGATATCCTTAAGAATGAGTCCAAACTGCTTTAACTAAACCCAATGGCTCGGGGGCGTGCAAAAGTTTAGGTAAATTTATAAATACAGAATTTCAATTATCCCTGCCTTCAGCGCTTAACTTTAATTTAATGGATACTCACACTCGTAACTAACATAACACATATTTGCCGTGGGTGCTTAAAGGAAAGTTTATATAACCCTCATTGTTCTAGGGTTAAGGACGGTCACCTATGTTATGTCATCGTTTGTATTGTTTTAAACCCAAAACGTTTAAATTTAGATAAAGCACATTTAGCATGTGTGCAAGTAACTAAACTTATAAAGTTTGTATTGCTCATAACACAAACGGACAAAGAATTTGCCTTAAAAAATTTATGATAAACAGAAAACGTTAAGCGTGATAGTTATCTAATTATCATGATATTTGTTATCATGTATAATTAATGTTTAAATTTGGTGTTTCTAATAACCTTAATTTTGAATTTCTTAAATTTGGTTGTAGCATGATTGCTAGTTAATTCTACAGAGTTACTTTAAAGGTAATATTATCCTTTTAACGCTGTATAGAATGCAAGAAAATCAGAATATTCGTTTAGATAAAATTATGTCCCAAATGCTTTAGGAAAGTTTTAGGAAAAAATGCATTTTTTGTCATTACTTTATTACCATTCAAGATGTTATTTTAACATTTGGTAAACTTGTCTTGGATATTACATTACATGTTTTGCTGTAAAAGCTTTTACCAGTAACATTCGAACAAGATTTGTATAGATTTTTTCAAGAAAAAGTAGTAGGTACGCCTGCTCGTTCTTGAATTCATTATTATTTTTAAAATGGTCATTTACTTTGGAGTTATTTTGGTATTTTGTTATTTTTAATAAGACAAACGGCTTTCGTTTAAAAAATAAGAGCCATTTTGATACACGGTTTGTGTGTAAATTTTTTTTTGTTTAATTTATATTAAAAAAGTCAAAAACTTGTATTACTACAATTTAATTTTAATTGAAAAAGAACCAGTAGTTATAATTTTTAATAAAAGTCAAAAACAAATTTTAACCCTCAGCTACTATCGATGGGTCCTGAGGACCCAACAAATTTTATTTTGTCATATTTCTAAGAAATTTTATTTTTTCGGATTGTCCGTCCCTGTACTCTCCTACCTTAAGAATTGCTTCGTAATGCGAGTAAAAACGCGTCAGTCAGATCTAGCGGTGCTGAGCAGTAGGTGGACTGTGTCCTCAGGACCCATCATTAGTGAATTGGGGAACATATTTTTAATAATTTATCCCCTAGTTTGTGTCAAAAAAAAGGGTTATTTTTTAGTATTTGAATATTGTACAGGTAGGTGATTTTTTGTTTTGAATATAGGGTTAAGGGTTAAAGGGGTTTACGCCATTATAATTTTTGTATATTCATAAGTATAAAACTTGATAAAAATTAGGTAAAAACTATTACACTTACCTACATAAATGCTGTTTTTTCAACTTTTTCTTATACAGAGTGTCCTTGACTCTTAAGGTTGTTTAGGTTTTTTTTTGTATAAAGCAATGAATGATGAATTTAATCTAGATACAGCGTAATGGTAAAATAATATAGTATAATAATAGGAATTCGTAAGCAAATACTTTTTCTGCACCACAAGTCTTTTTTATAGATTTTTTATCCAGAATAAATTAATATTACGTCATTTTTTTTATTTCAGTATAATGGCGTGCAGTTCAAAAGGGTTGTCAGAAAAACAGTTGGCAGAAATTTTAAACAGCAAGCAGTTTTGGGAAGAAGATACTGTGGATGAAAATTTCGACCATTAGGATAACTCAAATATTATGGTTTTGAACGAAGTTACTACATTGGAAGAAATGGAGACCTTTGCCGATCAGAGTGACCTGGGTGATGACGATGAAATTTTTAGCGACCACAACACTGACAGTGAGCAAGAGATTTCAGACTCGGGTGAAGAAGAGCTTCCAATTAGAAATGCCTGGTATGGAAAAGATTTTACAAAATGGTCAAAAGCGCCAATTATTAGGGGGCGCACGGCAGCTCATAATTTAATTACTGTTTTACCAGGACTTACAGGAACTACTCGAAATGATCCTCCGTCAACACCCCACGATGCTTGGCGTTTACTTTTAACTGATAATATGTTGAGAAAAATAGTTACTTATACTAATATAAAAATTGGTATGTGTCGAGAAAATTATCGGACGTTTAGAAGATACCCACATTCAAAAAAAAAAAAAATGTAGACCTGCATTTACGAACGATACCACCTTATCTAAATTAAAAGCATTTTTGGGACTCTTAGTGACTCAGGGACAAGGAATTTTTAAGTCCGGTCATGAGGACATAGATCAATGTGGGCGACAGATGGAACAGGGCGGCCTATTTTTCGAGCCACAATGAGCCTTGCTCGATTTTCATTTTTGTTAAGTTGTGTCAGGTTTGATGACGTAACCTCTAGAAAGAAGAATGAAAACAAATAAATTGGCTGCAATATCAGAGCTTTTTGATAAATTTGTAAGAAATTTCTAAGTTATCCTATAGCCCTGGATATTATCTAACAGTTGATGAGATGCTAATACCGTTTCGGGGTAGATGTTCCTTTCGAATGTTTATTCCCAACAAACCTGCCAAATATGGTATTAAAGTTCAAATTTTGGCAGACGCAAAGACTCATTATATGGTAAATGCAGAAATATATTTCGGTGCTGAAATAAAAACCTTTGAACCGAAATCCAAGCTATTCAATCCAACAAGAGTTGTTTTACGACTAGCGCATTGCATTGAAGGTACTAACAGAAATATAACTGGGGACAACTGGTATAGCTCAGTTGAACTGCTTGAAGCACTTAAATAAAAAAAATTGACATATGTTGGCACTCTGAAGAAAAATAAAAGAGCCATACCTCCTGAATTTCTGCCTCATAAGAACAGACCGGTTCATTCTTCAATTTTTGGATTTTCCTCATCTAATACCATAGTCTCCCACGTACCAAAAAAGGCAAAAGTGTCATTTTACTTTCCAGTATGCACCATACCTCTTTAGTAAACCAGGATATACTCAAGCCATAAATTATTCATTTTTATAATGAGACAAAATCAGGAGTAGATGTTTTATATGCAAAGTGTGCATTATACTCAACATCTAGAAGAACAAATCGGTGGCCGGTAGCCATTTTTCATGCCATTTTAAATATTGCCACTGTTAATTCTCGAGTAATATACCAGTTTTCAAAAGGTGGTGAAGAAATTCTACGATATGACTTTATCAAGCAACTTGGAATGCAGTTAATTGACGAGCACTTGCATTCTAGAATGAACAACCCTAAGGTGCCCTTGAAAATCCGAAATCTTATAGCTGATATTTTGCAGATTGCAATTCCAGTTGAAAAAGTAGTCAAAGAACCTACAATCAAAAGCAAACGAAAAGATGTGGCATTTGTCCCGCCAAAAGGACAGGAAGACAGCCATTAATTGTGATGTTTGCAAAATACCCATTTGTAATCAGTGTTGCAAAAAAATATGTCCTAAATGTTTAGATAAGTAGATTTGTCAATTTTTATGCTAGTGGGTTTGTTTTATTATTTTCTTTAATAAAAATTAAGATTTTTGCAATTTGTTTATTTTATACTTGTCATTGCTTCTAGTGGGTCCTGAGGACCCGTTGATAGTACCAGTGTAATTACAATTGCTCGGTAGTAGCTGAGGGTTAAATACAAAGCACCATATAAGATTTTAGCGATTTTGCCATGCATCAAAATGGCTTTATTTTTTAAAACCGAAAACCGTTTGTCGTTTAAAGTAATAGCTGTAGGCCAAATTAACTTCAAAGTAAATAGTTATTTTAAGAATAATGTCGATTCAAAGAAAAAGCAGTGGCGTATCATTTTTTCTTGAAAAAATTCAATACAAATCTTGGTTAAACGCCACTGGTAATTAAAAAAAAATTACAATAAAAAATGTTACGTTATGGTGAAAAGAGGTAAATTCAATTTTGTAATAATAACTGGAGTGGTAGGAAAGTTATGATGAAAACAGCATTTTTTTTCTTGCATTTAAAACAGTATCAAAAGAAATATATGAACCCTAAATAACCCTGTATATAGATCATACCTATTTGTAATTAAAAAATTAATAGGAAAAAAAAAACGTTACAAGCTGCGGATATTTATACGAATTTAAAAGTCTATATCGACTAACTACTCCAAACAATCTTCATATATCACTAGCTAATTAAAAAAATACTTTATATTTTTTAATAAACAATGAAAATTAATTATGTAATAAAAATACAAAACAAACATTTTTTATTAATATATTTTTTGCTCCATGTAAATAAATTCTTGTACCCTTACTCAACGTCATAAATCTAGGTCCCATGAAAAATATTGTTAAGGCCATTAACAAAATTTTAAAGCCTTTGTTGTCTCATGGCCTTGCTGATAGGTGGTCAATAAATGCGTTATTATAAGAGATAATATAATGCTATTTTTTTTTAATTTAAATTTTTAAAATTATTGAAAAATGTGCGGAGTGTTTCATGTTATACAGGGTGTTTCACAACTTTTCCGACAAACTTTTAAGGCTAATTGTACAATAAAAAATATGAAGAAAACTTTACATGAAATATGTCCTAAACGTCTCAGTTTTTGAACTACAGGGTGTTAAATTTTTGTTGTTTTACAATAACTTTTTTCCAATTTAAATATTTTAAGAAAATTAAGGAGACATAAAATTTGATTAGGTAATAATTGCTTGCATCAAAAGACATTATTGGCATACAAGAAAGACATTAATATTTACCAGTTTACTTGAAAATAACTGGTACTTTTAGATTTTAAATGGTATCACCAGTATATTTAATTGCAGTATCATACAGTGTGGTCCATTAAGTGTGCAAAAAATGAAAAACTTTTTATTTTTATATTCTTTATTAAAGTTAGAGTCTCAAACTCTATTAGCAGTAGTTAGTTTTATTAAAATTTTTATGGTATGCAAGGTAGGTCAAAAAGATTAAAAACTCCTTAAGAGTAAAGTACCCCTTTTCTAAAAAAACGAAGAAATGGTAAGTAGAAAAGTTATTTCAAATTAAAAGATATGCCTAAATACCGTCGTAAATAAGTCATGGCCCTTTATTAAAGTTTTTTTTCTTATTTTAAGTATGTTCTAAACTTTTATAAAAATGTGAAACAAAAAATTTTACAAGGTAAATTGGATTTTATATTACGCATTTTATTATTCATAGTATATTTGCTATATAAAAATCACATTTGTATAATTTTAGGGCCCTATTCTGTAAATATCCTTACAACAATTTTAAAGGTAGCGGTTAGCTTAAAAAAGTAAATACAGGTCAATTTTACAAATGCACTTTGATTTGATTAAATTTCTCTTAAAAATAGTTGGTTGGAACTGCTTAAAAGATATGTTAAATCAGAATAATACGGAGTTAATTCAGAATTTTCCAAAAACATTTAATAATTTAAATAGGCCATAACTTGGTATTTAGACATAACTTTTGATTCTAAGTAACTTTTTAATTTACCATTTTGTTGTATTTTTAAAAATAAAAGTACTTTACTCTTAAACCGTTTTTGCTTTTTTTACCCACTCTGTATATCATTTAACTTTTAATAAAACTAACCACTGCTAATACACTTTCGGATAGTGCACCAACTTTTATAAACAATATAATTTTCTGAGAAACTGCAAATAAAACAGGTTTTCATTTGTTGCACACCTAATCGACCACAGACGACTGCAGAATGGTTTATACTATATGAGCAAGCAGTTTTGGTTCATCGGCGAGTAATGTAATAAACAAACAAGCAGTATTAGTCACCTATGTTTACATGGTGGTATTTAGTTAGACTCTCTCTTTTTAGCTTAACCAGTATGTTATTCTTGGACATTGTCGCCTTAATATGAAATAACTTATTTTAAAAGTAACATATATTTAAATAAAACAATTTATAAAAAGAGGCCCTAATTTTTAACAAAGCAAGATATTATATTCAAACATAATTTGCAATAAAAAAAACTCTAATTTAGATGCATAATAAAAAGAAAAAAGAAATTGGCTAAACCCAGTTTTTTTATTTTTGAAATTAACGATTTATTTTTAAAGTTTTTTAAATTTTAGTTTAGAGTACCATGACTATGTTAAAAGGGTATTGTAATTTAAGTAGACATAAAAAAGAATTATTCATTATTTGCTTTTACGAAGAAAGCCCTTTTAAGACCTATTTTTTTAATGTATCAAGAGCGACTTATGGACAAATTCTAAAAAAACACTTTTTATGTCAATATTTTGGGTAAGACTCTCACTAAAAACACATTATTTTTAGTAAAAAATGGGATGATATTTTTAAATACTTTAAAATTGCTTAAAGAAACCGATAAAAATAAAAAAATCGTTTTTGCTAGCCATCTGATCTAAAACGCGGCGTATGAGGGATCTTTATATTTAAAATGCTTTACTGTTAAAGTAAGACAAAATATAACGGTGGTTTCACTTAAATTTCAAATGCAATGTATTTTTTTCTATTAAAAATAAAAATTTGAGGAGGAGAAACTACCTAATAAAAAATATTCAGAATATTTAAATTTTTATCACTTATGCTCTTTTTAAATTTTGTTTTAAAATAACAGCATAATACCTAAGTTCAGTAGCGATACGAAGCAGAGAGTAGGAATTATGTTTTTTTTTTTAAATCCATTGGGTTATTTTATTTTTCTAATAATTATTTAAAATTTTATATTTTTCTGCTCCAATGTGTGATACATCATTGACTTTGTATTAAATTCGGCTTTGAAATTTTCATAATTAAATATCAGGACCGTATTAAAAAAAAGTTTATGTTGGTCCTACGAAAACGAAACGTCACACATCAAGTAAAAGATAGAGCAGAAAAAGTGGCAATACAAAGGTTCAATTTATTTTAAAATACCATTTTAAATAGGACCAGGAAAAAACAGGTTTCCAATTCCTATTCTATTCTATTCTATTCTATTCTATTCTATTCTATTCTATTCTATTCTATTCTATTCTATTCTATTCTAATTAATTAGACTTCCTTTAAGAACTGGGTAACCCTGTATCTGTTGATTAATTTATAAACAGCATTGTTTCCTTAAGCGATGACCTTTTGATTAAAGGAAAATTAATGACAATGCGCAAAACAAAAACAAAACTCAACAGTTTATCATGTCATAAAAAACCGTCTAAATAGCCATTCGCTTTGTCTATGTGGACCATTGGCTTTCCAGACCGCGCTGGCAACAAATTATCAGCTCCATCCGGAACCGGAGCTCGTTCTTTCTGCGGGTAATGGTCGCAGACAATTTCCTTGTTTCACAAATCATCTGGCATTTTTAAGGGCTTGTTAAAATTTTAATCGCTTTAATAGCCCTTCTTAAAATTAAGTAAATATTTTCATTATACAATGTGATTTAGAAATCCTTTAATGGTAGGAGAAAAATCTTTGCATATTTTTTACTTTTAATTGCTTCCGATTTAACAGGAAAATTGCTCCAGTTTTAAATTTATAAATGATACTCGCTGTGTATTTAACATTTTTAAAAAGTTTTACGCCGACGTAATTTTCTAAAAGCCATTTGTAATATTGCCTCTAGGTGGACATGATCCTTTATTTATGCCACTATTGTTAATCCGATCTCAAATAAAATGGTATTGTTAAATTCATAAAAATATTAATAACCATTAAATGAATGTTAAAAAAATGCATGTTTTAAAAGGGTTGCCATTAGAAAAATAATAGTTAGACACGAAATTATAATAGTCACTAAAAATTTTCGATTGCATTTTTTTAAATTACCATAGGTCCTTAGATTAATTTGCATCCACATATAGCCACCTATAATAAAACGTTACCCCACATGAATTGTTACATAATATAAGAAAATATGATATACACCTAAAAAACTAAAAAAATGACCTAACTTAATAAACTCGTATTTGAATTCCAAATCCAACGCCAATCACACTTTACATTTATGGGACGTTTCGAACCGAAAAACAGTCATTCACTATTTTACTAATTAAAACTACCATTCTATTTCAAACATTCTTGGAAATTTTCGTTAGCAGGTAAATATGCATCCATTTTTATTACTGCTTTTTATTTTTTTCCCCTAATTCATTTATTTAAAAATAAATGTCTTTATACATGTTATAAAATAAAACATTTAGTTCAATTAAATTCCCCTATTATTTTTATCGTACCCTGTCATAAAAAATGCATTCGGAACGCAAGGTTGCCCAAACGCTTGGGTAAAAATCGTTCTTTTTAATAAAAAAATAGTAAATAATAATATTTTTTTGATTCAAAATGTCGCATATATATAAAGTGTTGTATGTGGTTTGGAATTAAAATAGTAGTTTATTAGGTTGAACATCAAATATTTCGCCAATTAAAAAAAAGTTGATGATGGCGGCTCAAAAGAACACGTCGGATTTAAATTTAATTGTATCATTTTGTAGAACGACAAAAGTGGCAATTATAATGTGTCATTTATTTTAAAATATATATAAATAAAAACTCTTTCGCAAATTTTTTTCGATTAATTTCGGAACGGCTATACATTTTTAAATTTTTAAAAGTAAATCTATTTAAGCATAAAAATGCGCAGCTTTGCCTCCAATTTAACCAGTCCTTTATCTCTAATCGTTTTTGAGATCCTAATGGTGACCCTTAAATTTTTAACAGCCTGTATATTTTGTGTGGGGCACATGTCTCAGATAAAATGACACTAGCGATGTATACAGGGTGATTCTTAACCTATAGGCATAAACTTAAGATAATATTTCTAAGGACGAACATAGACTAATAATGGGAAAAAGTTAGTATATTTTTAGTTTGGAAAATAATCGATCGTTTCAAATTTAAAAAAAAGTAAATTTTGAGGGCAAATGATGACTCATAATGAATAACAAAGTATTAACCGATTTTTTGCGTAAAATATAATTTGGTATATTAATTATAATTTATAATTAAAATTAAAATCGCGTTAAAATAAACTCAAATAAAACCACGACTAATGCTAGACTACTAAGAGACGTACAAAACATACTTTTTAACTTGTTTATCAATTTAGTTTTTACAAAGAACAAAAAATTTAGCCTTTTTAGTCTACGATCTTTTTTGTTACTATTAGTTATTATATGTCCTTAGAATTTACGTTTTTTTTTTAATTTATAGCAATTGGTTATCTCCTTAGTAACAACATTTTACTAACATTTTTTTTTGCTATTAGCTGTTGCCTTCCCTAGCAGTATTTTCTCAAATATATGCGTATAGGTTAAGTATTACCCTGTATATGTGTAATTTATAACTTGGTTTGTGTTATCTAAGATTATTAATAATAACCTTAATACATTATTATAAAAATATCTCATCTTGATTTTTTTTCATATAATAATAAAATATAAGAACGAGCATAAACATTGGGAATTTTTAAAAATTGATCTTGGGTAAACCCAATTTATAAACAGCCCTTTAAAAAGGATCAAATCCTTAACTCGGGTTGGATCCTGCTGACCCAGGTGAAAGTCAGGTTTAGTCGAGTTTACCAGAAGTGTCAGAATTAGCTGTTTGGTTTTTTAGTTTTTTATTTTTAATCATTTAGGTTGTGTTTATTACAAGGGAAAAAAGTAATAAAAACACTAATTTGATATAATTTAAATATTTACAGCTTAAATATTATTAAAGTTTTTAAAAAAGTTGCGCGACCAAGGACAATGCAAAAGAATTATGTTTTGTTTTGACACGAAGCCGATGAATGCCACATAAAACATACGTGTTCAGAAAATAACGTAAATCAAAGGGCATCTTAAAAACGGCTAATTGGCCCCAAATCATGGGATTAATATTTGAAAATGCCTATTAAATGGTCGGTTGTCATTTGCACATTATTAAACAAAAATGCGGTGTTAAACATGCCTTTTGACTGCATAGGGTGTCCAGGCTTTCGTTGAATTGCAAGGTATCTTGGTAATTATTAAAGATGAAGACTTGGGGTTTTCGCGAAGTATTGGCTACTTTTGGATCAAACAAATGATAATACTAAAATACTTGTTATTGCCATCTTCATTTTTGACATACAGGGCAAAATTCTTTTTTTTTTTGGGAACTCTCTAATTTTTTAGTTGTCTGTAACTTACAACAAAGGTTAAAACTAGTATTTTTGGACATTTTTACTTACGTACGTGGTAAAGGAAGTTACATTTTTTTATTTTTTATGTTTCTTGAAATCTGGATCAAACATATATTTTTCATCCCTTTAAACTTCCTAATCATTCAATTATTGTCAATAAGAGCTTTTAAAAATATATAATACTAAATAGTTATTTTACATTTTTAAATCCTTAATTACAAATTTTAAATTTAAAATTAATTTTTGCATAGTGGGCATAATATAGACTTGATAACCAAAGAATAAAGTTAGACCCTTATTTATTATTTGTTTATAGCTTTGCTTAAACGAATTGATTTAGCAAAAATATTACAAAAATTCCAAAAGCCTGTGATACATTTAATATTTAATCCGAGGGCATACTTTAAAATACCTACAATTTTTTGGGCGCTATATTTATTTATTTAGTATAAACTTTTTGGCCAGAAACAAAGTTACGATAAAAAATAGTATTAACAGTGAACTATTTCCTAAAAAGATGGCATTAAATCTTTATAATATTAACCCATAAAAACTATTTAAATACAACATGCCTCAGACTAAATACATATTTTGTTCTTCAAAACATACAAAGTTTTTCTTAAAAAATAAAAAGAATCGAGGCAGGTCACTCCACATAGCTTATTAACAGTTCTGTAGTGACAGGGAGTTTATGTTATTTTTAAAGAGATTATCTTCTCCTAACTTTGTCACTTATATACATAATGCACCATATTATATTCGACTGTAAAAAAGACTTAATATCAGAAAAAAAAGAAATATATTTTAACATACCCAAATGTTTTTTAAAAAAATTGAAATTCCAGAAGTGACCTCTATAAAAAGTCTCTATTTGAAAAAAAAGTAGGGTATGTATGTATGGCAGGTTAAAAGACGCGACATTCGCTATAAACTCCTTAGGCCCTTACACATGAGACGTACGAACGCCCTACGCCCTAAGCCTTACATACCTTTCAATGCACAAGGCGTAGGGCGTTCCTACGTCTCATCTCTAATGGGACTTAGTATCAGTTTTTGTTGGTAATTTCAAAAATTACTTAAAATATAATTATAAAATAATATTTAAAACTGAGATATGACAGTTTGTAAAATTAACGACGAAGTAGCTTAATCTTGGACAATTTTTATAAAGTTATGGGTACCAAATAAATAAGTTAACAAATTTAAATTTATCTATGAAAACCTTTACTTAATTATTTACGTACGCTATGATACCTGGTTATCAAGCATTTTCTTGCTTCTCCAATTGAGTTTTGCAAAACTATACATTTTACAGCAACATCTAAGTTTTAACTATTTTCCTCCGCCCAGTACCCTTATTCACCCTTTCGGTTTCCCAATTTTTTTGCTTAATAATTCATTAAAAACTTAGCAAACGCAGGCCGATGCAGATATCTCTTTCACAGGATCTCAATTTGATATTGGATTGGGGCGCCAAAAATCTCGTTCAATTTAATGCATCCAAAACACAATCATGTTCCTTGTCGCGGAAAAAATCATCAAACACTCACCCTTTGCTTATGAGTGGCCAAGTTTTGCACAGCAAGGACACATTCAACTTTAACATTTGACAATAACCTTAACTGGCATAAACACATTGTATCTATAGCCACGGCGACTTTAAAAAGCTTGAATTTCTTTTCCAAGTCAAAAGGTATTTTTTCCTTCCAATCTAAACACTTTGTATGTGTCTCAAATTCGACCCTCTATGGAATATTGTTCTCATGTCTGGGGAATGGCGTCCCCCACAACCCTTAACATTATGGATGCCATTCAAAGAAGAGCTTCACTTAGTGAAAGAGTTCCTTCACTAGTCCATCGTCGAGCTGTGGAAGATCTATCGCTCTTTTATAAATACAGCTTCTGCTCTGACGAATTATCCAGTATAGTCCCTTCATCTGCAACTCCTAACAGGAAAACTCGTGCATCCTTAGAAGGTCCACCTGGGCAGGCCCCGAACTTCCCACTTTGTTCGTTCCTTTGTCCCTCGAGTTTTAAAAAGGGGAACCTGATGCCAGCGGAGGTCTTTGCTTCTCCTCCAAATCTTCAAGTTTTTAAGTTCCTTGTTAACAAACTTCCCCTTACCTTACTTAAGACACCCACGGTACGTTAGTATTTAGGCTTTTAGCCTTCGTGGATTGTCCAAAGATAAAAAAAAAAAAAAAAGTATTTTAAATAAACGTGTTATACTCATAACAGTTACAAAATTAATAGGTATGTATCCAATATTGTTAGAATTTTATTAAGTTATAATGTAAGCTATTTTAATAAAAAAAGGTTAATACCTCGGCTAAGCTGTTCGCCTTACTAGAGCAGTAGGTCGAAGGTAAGTGTTTCTTACTTTTAGTCGAAAAAAATGAAAAGGGCGCCACAAGATTTTTATTGTGATAAAGTAAAGACAAAGCAGGTATAAAAAATCTTGAAAAAACTGCTTGGTAATACTGATGTTAAAAAAATTATGAAATAAAACACAAAAAAATTCATTTCATTTAGTCAAGTATATTATATAATGTATATGTACATGATATGTACATGTTTGCCAAAAATATGTATTTTAGTACAATTGGCTGATTGGCCATTAACCCTATCCCATAATATTATACAATGTTTACATACATAAAAATCGTAATCTCAAGAGTACTATACCCTCATTACTATTGTTTAATATTTTAATACTGAAGAAGAAGGCTTATACTTTGGTATTTTTATATGTTACGACAGAAAATTTTATTAAATAAAGGTAAATACGACCTTATACGAAGGGCTGCATCGTTGGGATTATGAGCCTGGTGAGTTAATGAAGACAATGGGCACTTGTCCTGCAGGTAACAGAATGCTGATGAGAGGTGGTTGCAGAGCTTAGATCAACATCCGCAAAACAAACGAAAAATCAAAATAAAGGAGGACCCTATAGAAAGAAAACAGGGATTAGAACCTTTAATGAAAGAAAATTCGAAGATATAAAATACGTTTCATCTGACGTCATAAATTACACTTACCATACAGGCGGGTTATTTCAGGAAGATCTCCATTATGTGCTGATATTTGATCCAAAAAATCAATGATGATGATTGAAGCATTACTTAAATTTTGACTTTATAAAATTATCCGCCTGTAAAAGAAGTACAAAATTACCAGGATGACCAAGATGAAAATGGATTAAGAAAATAATCACGTGGACACCATTTTATAGATAAAAAAACTGACATACCTGGATAAAAATTACTCCTTGAAGAAAATATCTAAGTTAAAACCACTCTTGGATAACTACATTAAATTAATTTACACAATTAATAAATTTACACAAACTGATGCAACGTTTCAAAGGAGCATAAAAACGTGCTACCAAAAAACAGAGTTTTTTTGCCAGTGCCCGCTCTGGGCCGTGTTCAAAATGGTAAGAACGAAATCCAAAAATCCTCAAAAATAAATGCATATAAAACAGGGAAGAAATTATAAAACTCAGGATTTACCACTTGGAAATATGGCAACAATGCAACAACGCGGCGGTGCTCGCGCCACCGCTCAAGCGACGGAAACAGCAGACCAGTGATCGGCGGCGAGGCGTACCCCGAGGAACCCACTAACAACGTTGCCGAGTTTACAAAAAATGGTTTTGAAAATGATAGTACCCGCATTTTCTTCTTCACTATTAAACTCAATAAGGATATTATTAAAATAAAAGAATTTAATTAATACAAAAAATAGTTTGTAGCTTTACACGCTACAATTATCCCTCTCCTTCAAAAAAAATTAGTTATTGAAGATAACTATATTTTTACAAATTAATAAACCAAAAAAAATTGACATTTGAATCGGTGAATAAAAGGTAACATATTTGGTAGAATAAAACGGAGTAAGCATCGTATTATCACAATAATCAAAAAGTATATATGCCATAACGTTAACAAAAAACTTATTTAAAGAAAATACGAGGCTACCTCTGTTTTAATACTGCCTTCAACTAGTCTGACCAAAGAGGACGTGGTCAATAAATAATAAATAAAAAGGTATTTACAAAAATTTAAATAAACATCTACTAAGTGTACGGTTATAAAAATTATAGGCACTAATTAAATTAGCACTGAAAAATGATTAACAAAAATTAAATTGATAACTAAGACTAATTAACCTTTAAATCTTTATAACAATATAATTAAACTTTATTATTTTAAAGTTAAAGAGTTAAGGTAATATTGAGTGGCTTAATAAATTGCTTGGCATCGATCTATTTTAGTTTGATAACTTTCGCGTATCACACGTCCTTGCGGAGTCATAATCGGTAGGTTTAAATCGGTAGGGGTCTAAATCGGTAGGGGTCTAAATCGTTAGGGACTTCTAAAAAAGAGAAAGACTGCAAGCAAAGCTAAAACTCAAAACTATTATATTAATCTCCGCCAGTCAATACCAACCTTAATATAAATAAAATGTAACTATCGCACAGGCGAAGTAAGCATAATACTAAATTAAAAAAACTTAAACTAGTCCTTAATCGTTAAATCGATATATCAACTGAAACTTAAATCAGCAATTGCTAAGATATTCTGTCTGTACAAAAACTATTTTTACTAAAAGTAGCCATAACTGATTTGTAAATATTGTATTAATAAGCACATATTAATAACAAAAAATGTTTTGCAAAAAGAACCCTTTTGCAAGTAGGCATTATTCTTAAGGTAAGGTAAAGCTTTTATTTAAGCTAAGATAAGTTAAAGCTTAGACTTATGGTAAGGTACATAAAAGAAAGCAAAAATTCTAAGCTAAAGACAAGGTAGATACGAGGTATACACTCGTTATAAAGAGTGTATTCATAATTTTAAAAAATTAAATTTACAAATATAAAAACTAAAAGGCTAAGTATTTACAATGAAATAACAGCTAAGTGTCATTATCTTTAGATAAATTTTCAGAGGAATCACCATGGTAAGGTAACAAATCTTTGGCATGCCAAGTACCTGCCTTGGAACCATCCAAGTTTTTTAACTCATATACCAAGTGTGAAACCTTTTTATGAACTAAAGAAAGTATACGTTTTGGGCTCAATTTTGCTGCAAATTTATTCGCTGCACTTAAAAGCGCTTTATTAGGACGCCATACCTTCTCACCAACCTTAAAAGTAACATCCCTTTTACGAAGGTTGTAGGACCTTGCATTCCTTTCATAAGCTTGGTGAAGCTTTTGACGTACCTCCACAAAAATTTTACGAAAATCGGTCAAACCCTCAGCATACGTGCCTCTATCCCCAGGTAAAATTTCCTGTTTTTCATCAACAGATGATTCCGTTGACAAATAATAATTTCCAGAAAGAGGAACATGTCTACCGAAATTAAGATAGGAAGGCGGATAACCAGTAACCTCATGAACAGAAGTATTAATAGCCTGTCTAATCTCAGGAACATGAAGATCCCAATCATCATGCTTATCGATATAACAACGAATAGTTTGGCCAATAGTTCTGTTATTACGCTCAACGAAATTACATTGAGGAGAGTAATATGGAGTATACCTGATTTTGACATCGAACTGAGAACAAAGTTGTTTAAAACTTTGACTTACTAGATTAGTTCCGTTATCACAAATTATGTACTGAGGAGTTCCATAGTTAAGAAATATATCTTCCTTTACATGTTTAACAATAACAGGCGACTGAGCATTTCGTAAAGGAAACAATAATGTAAATTTAGAAAACCAATCAGCGATAACCAGAATCCATTTATTTCCTTTTTACTACGAGGAAGAGGACCAATTAAATCCAAGGCAATAACTTGAAAAGGACGATCAGCAAGCTTTTCCTTTCCCATTAAACCAATCTTAGGGAGATTTGTTGGTTTTTGTGCACCACAAACTAAACACTTTCTGACAAATTTCAAGATGTCTTCCCGCATGTGAGGCCAATAGTAAAACTCTTGAACACGAAAAAGTGTTTTCCTAAAGCCAAAGTGACCCATAGTAGGTGGATTATGACAACTTTCCAAAACTTTATTCCTGTGAGCCTTAGGAACCAAAAGCTTCCACTCTCTCTGATTAAACGTATAATAAGAGTTTGATGGAATAAATTTATAGATGACCTGATCTTCAACTTTCCATTGAGAATATTTTTCCGGAGACTTCTTAATTTTATCTCGCAGGGACGAATACCATTGATCAATTTGATCGACATCAAAATTTAAAACTGAAATTTCATTGATAGCGAAAGAAGTCGAAGGAACATTGTCTTCAGGAGAGTCGGACATAGGATCAGAATAAGGAATGCGGCTAAGAGCATCAGGTACTACATTAAGTTTACCTTTTCTATGCTCTAAATCAAAGGAATGTTGTCTTAGTTTAATTAGCCAACGAGAAAGTTTACCAGACGGATTTTTTAAATTATTTAACCAAAGTAAACTGTAGTGGTCAGTTACCACTGTGAAGCGAACACCTTCGATCCAAGGTCTAAATTTTTCGACACAAAAAATAACAGCCAAACACTCACGTTCAGTTACAGAGTAATTGCGCTCTGCTCTAGATAATGCACGACTGGCATAAGCCACTACACGTTCCTCTCCATTAATAAATTGAGTAAGAACACCACCCAGTCCAACATCTGAGGCATCAGCTTGAACAATGAACTTTTGTGAAAAATCAGGTTGTGACAAAACTGGAGCAGAAATTAACTTTTCCTTAATAGTAATAAACGCACTTTCGGCTTCGTCCGTCCAAAAAATTGGTTCTTTTTTCTTTTTACCTTTAAGTAACGCATTTAAAGGACTTATAAGGGAAGAAAAATCTTTAATAAATCTTCTGTACCATGAGCACATACCCACGAAACGTTTGATTTCTGTCGTAGTTTTAGGACGAGGATAGTTAATCATAGAAGAAACTTTATCAGGATCAGTTGACAAAGAATTATTTCCTACAATGAAACCAAGATATTTAAGGGTAGTCTGAAAAAATTTACACTTTTCAAGATTAACAGTGAGACCAGCTTCTTGAAGAAGTTTCTTAACAGTCTCTAACAATTCTAAATGATGCTCTAAAGTGGGTGAGCATACCAAAATGTCATCCAAGTAAGAAAAAATATACGGTTCAAATTTAGCTCCAAATATAGAATCCACAAGTCTTTGTTGCGTTTGAGCACTGTTGCACAAACCAAACGGTACGACTTTAAACTGAAATTGACCTCTACCAATAAGAAAATGCGGTTTTCTCTTTGAGGCTTCATCCAGAGGAATTTGCCAAAAACTTTTCCTTAAATCGATAGCAGATATGAATTTTGCATTTCGAAAATTATTTAAAATTCTATCAACATGAGGCAAAGGATAGGAGTCATGACGGGTTATTTCATTAAGAAAACGGCCGTCGAAACAAAATCTATATTCTCCATTTGATTTTTTGACTAATAAGGTGGGAGAACTCCAAGGACTTTGAGATTCTTCGATAACATTAAGTTTTAACATTGAATCTAATTTCTTATTTAAAATTTCCTGCATGTAAGGTGAGAGTAAATAAGGTTTTCTCTTGAAGGGTAGCGCATTGCCTGTATCGATAGTTAACTTAATTTTATCTGTTCTACCTAATCTGTCTTTACTATCAATCTGTTTAAAAGACTCAATCACTTTATCAGCTTTTATTCTTTCTATATTTGAAAGATCATCAAGAGAGAAAAGTTTAGGAAAAGAAAAGATCGTATTAATATTAGTAGACAAAGATATAAGCTCATTTTGACCCTTATAAATATCCCAAGTGTTATTATTAAAATTGACTAACAAATTAAACTTTTTGCAAAGTCACTGCCAAAAATAAAAGAATGCCTAACTGAAGGCACTATAAGAAATTTTATAATTTGTAGAGAGTCTTTAAGAAAAACAGGTAAGTCGGCAATCCCGTTTACTTCCTGTTGTGCACCATCGGCGGTAAAAATTTGTTTATCACTTAAAAAGCACGTTTTTATTCCCAATTGTCTTAAAACTTTTATACCAGTATTTCCGACGATTGAATTTGTTGAACCCGTGTCAAGTAAACCCGTGATGTCACAATTAAACACGCGTACCGAAATATAAGGCCTGTTATCACTTTGTTTATTTAATAACAAAGGTGACATCTCATAAGAAACTTTACGACTTTTTAAAAAACTAGAGATAAAATTTAGCCATTTTTTCCAATCATCTGAACAAAAATATTTATTTTTATTTATTGTGGCTCCTCTAAAAGACGTAACAGTATCTTGGCCACAACGAGACACTGTTGAAATTAGTTTTTTAAATTAGAGCATTTAGGACAGCTAGAAATCTTCACATTTGGTTCCCCACATCGATAACAAAAGGTTTTACGTTTTTGTTTACAAAATTTATAAGCATGTCCGACACTTTTGCAATTAAAACACGTGATTTTATTTTTTATCGACGGTGTTTGTCTTGAACCAGAAGACGTACTGGCTTCTACTTTGAAATTACCGTCGGGTTGACTTAGAGAAGAGTCATTTCTTTTATTAGAAAACTTAAAGTTATTAAATTTGTCCTGAACATTAAATTTATTCTCACGGTAATCACTCGGTCCCGAGTCATGAAGATAGGAAAGATTTGACTGATTAGAACGCCTAGAAGAGGAGGTAAGGTAAGAAGCTTCTTCAAGCTTACGACATAAACTTGACAAAATATCTACCGTATCGATAGGTTGCAACGCGAGTGACTGAATATACTCCGGTAGTAAGTTTTTCTTTAAGTACTTAATTTTAGTTACTTCCGGTAAAGGATTAGATAAACGACTAAAAAGATTTTCTAAGTGTGCAATATAAATAGTTACAGATTCATTTCTGTTTTTGTTTTCTTTGCCTAATACTTTCCCATATTTCGTCATCCGCATAAGGAGAAAGAAAATCTTTTTTAACCTTGTAACAAGAGAAGCCCAATCGGTTACTAAAGCTTTAATACTGCGAAACCATACGAAAGCATCTCCAATAAAAAGTTCTACCGCGGAATTAAAAAGTTCTGCTTCTGTAACGCTACGAGCCTTTGCCAAATCCGTGACCCTTTCTAAAAAATAATAGACCTTTTTAGGATCTCCCGAGAATTTAACACCCCAATCTGAAATTGGTTGCTTACTAGCATTACAAGTAACTACTGGACTTACATTCACGACCGGCGCGGCTGCAGACGACAAAAACTAGCATTATTTACAGAAGCGTCAGGGGAGTCGGTAAGTTTATCATCTAAGTCAGCTTCCAGCTTTAAGCAAGTAGCATAGGACTCAGCTCGGTAAGACGCGATGTCATTGGGGTCTGGATCAGGAATGACCATACGATTAACTCTTTCAGTTAGATGAATAATTCGAGACTTTATACGGGCATAACCGGAATCAGTAATCGTTCCTTCAAAGTCAATTATCAAATCTGTAAT
The DNA here is from genome assembly GCA_014170235.1 of Listronotus bonariensis. Lineage (NCBI taxonomy): Eukaryota > Metazoa > Arthropoda > Insecta > Coleoptera > Curculionidae > Listronotus > Listronotus bonariensis. The sequence continues at coordinate 172,013 of JACEGR010001315.1, forward strand.
TGAAAGAATACTTTTATTAATGGCAGCTTCTTCAAATGTGAAATCAAACTTATAATTATCTAAAGAAATTTGTGAGCCAGGTTTATTTGCTTCCCTTTCTTTCTTTATTAATTTAGACAAAATCTTTCTTTTATCGCTAACATTTCGTTGCGTCACCACACCCCTTATGGCTAACTCATATTCAAGTTCGTAATCCAACAAATGGTTAATTCCAAAAAATGCCATATTGAAAAATAAAATAAAATATTTTTATAATGACTTTGTTTACAAATAAAAAGTAACTGTTTTAAGATATTTAAATTGTTACTATTTGAAAATCATACTAGAATCATACTAAAAATTAATTACTAAGAATTTAAAATTAATATCTATTTCAAAATTTTCCTGTAAAATTAATTAGCTCCAGCATATAGTTACTTTCTAAGAAATCATGAAGAAACTTTCTATACAACAACATCCCCGAATATGAAGTTATATAAAAACATTATATTAAGTTATAACAAAAGAAAAGCGTTAAACCTTGTTTTCATTATAAAGAGAAGCAAACAAAATTATACCCCCCTTATATTGGTAACTAATTTGTTTTTAGCTATACGTTGATAAATTGTTATAAATTCTATTTCTATTAAATTAAAAGAATTAATTATTCAAAAGAGTTAATAATGCAATATCAAAAAATATCAAGGTTATTTAGTTAAAGACAGCATAAGCAGAGAAAAATAGTATAAGGTCGCGTAAGTAACTAGGAAGTAAGCAGTGTTTATGGCTACTTCTAGTTTTCTAATCTTCTTCAAATATAAACACGATGGGTAGGCAGTATTTATGGCCACCCTATATAATAGCGAGCGTACTTATATCTGCATTGCGATAACAGTTTGTTAGCAATTAAGCGTAGACTGTAAAAATTTAAAATAAATGTTAATCATGGTTTAACAAGAAAACTCATGCAGATAAATAGCAAGAAAAAAATTTTACCTAAAAACTTTTAAACAAATTATTTAGCAAGCTTTGATGTGTTGTTAATTAACAAAAAATTTGTATAATCCAATGTAAAAAAAATCAATATTTATTTATTAACACTTTGAAATATACTGGATGTCGCAAAATAGTCAAATTTATAAAAAAATTGCATAGATAAGGTAAATTTTGATACTTGCAAGGTTATCAAAAAATTAGGAATATAAAATACTAATTATCTGCATAGAGCTTTTTGATAAAACAATGTATATACCCATACCAAAATTCAAACATTCGAGCCAGAAATAATCTAATAAAATTTATCTGCATAAAAATATTTTTAAACGTATTTTTCTTTTATCAAAATAGCTTGACTGTAATGAAATGAATTAACTATAAACGATTAAAAGCAAAAAACAAGGCGGCCACGTTGATGCGCCAAATATAATGTAACCTATTTTAATAAAAAAGGTTAATACCTCGGCTAAGCTGTTCGCCTTACTAGAGCAGTAGGTCGAAGGTAAGTGTTTGTTTTACTTTTAACTAAACCAAAAAATGAAAAGGGCGCCACAAGATTTTTATTGTGATAAAGTAAAGACAAAGCAGGTATAAAAAATCTTGAAAAACTGCTTGGTAATACTGATGTTAAAAAATTATGAAATAAAACACAAAAAAAATTCATTTCATTTAGTCAAGTATATTATATAATGTATATGTACATGATATGTACATGTTTGCCAAAAATATGTATTTTAGTACAATTGGCTGATTGGCCATTAACCCTATCCCATAATATTATACAATGTTTACATACATAAAAATCGTAATCACAAGAGTACTATACCCTCATTACTATTGTTTAATATTTTAATACTGAAGAAGAAGGCTTATACTTTGGTATTTTTATATGTTACGACAAAAAATTTTATTAAATAAAGGTAAATACGACCTTATACGAAGAGCTGCATCGCTGGGATTATGAGCCTGGTGAGTTAATGAAGACAATGGGCACTTGTCCTGCAGGTAACAGAATGCTGATGAGAGGTGGTTGCAGAGCTTAGATCAACATCCGCAAAACAAACGAAAAATCAAAAAAAGGAGGACCCTATAGAAAGAAAACAGGGATTAGAACCTTTAATGAAAGAAAATTCGAAGATATAAAATACGTTTCATCTGACGTCATAAATTACACTTACCATACAGGCGGGTTATTTCAGGAAGATCTCCATTATGTGCTGATATTTGATCCAAAAAAATGTAACCTATTTTAATAAAAAAAGGTTAATACCTCGGCTAAGCTGTTCGCCTTACTAGAGCAGTAGGTCGAAGGTAAGTGTTTCTTACTTTTAGTCGAAGAAAAAAAAATGAAAAGGGCGCCACAAGATTTTTATTGTGATAAAGTAAAGACAAAGCAGGTATAAAAAATCTTGAAAAAACTGCTTGGTAATACTGATGTTAAAAAGATTATGAAATAAAACACAAAAAAAAATTCATTTCATTTAGTCAAGTATATTATATAATGTATATGTACATGATATGTACATGTTTGCCAAAAATATGTATTTTAGTACAATTGGCTGATTGGCCATTAACCCTATCCCATAATATTATACAATGTTTACATACATAAAAATCGTAATCACAAGAGTACTATACCCTCATTACTATTGTTTAATATTTTAATACTGAAGAAGAAGGCTTATACTTTGGTATTTTTATATGTTACGACAAAAAATTTTATTAAATAAAGGTAAATACGACCTTATACGAAGAGCTGCATCGCTGGGATTATGAGCCTGGTGAGTTAATGAAGACAATGGGCACTTGTCCTGCAGGTAACAGAATGCTGATGAGAGGTGGTTGCAGAGCTTAGATCAACATCCGCAAAACAAACGAAAAATCAAAAAAAGGAGGACCCTATAGAAAGAAAACAGGGATTAGAACCTTTAATGAAAGAAAATTCGAAGATATAAAATACGTTTCATCTGACGTCATAAATTACACTTACCATACAGGCGGGTTATTTCAGGAAGATCTCCATTATGTGCTGATATTTGATCCAAAAAAATCAATGATGATGATTATAGCATTACTTAAATTTTGACTTTATAAAATTATCCGCCTGTAAAAGAAGTACAAAATTACCAGGATGACCAAGATGAAAATGGATTAAGAAAATAATCACGTGGACACCATTTTATAGATAAAAAAACTGACATACCTGGATAAAAATTACTCCTTGAAGAAAATATCTAAGTTAAAACCACTCTTGGATAACTACATTAAATTAATTTACACAATTAATAAATTTACACAAACTGATGCAACGTTTCAAAGGAGCATGAAAACGTGCTACCAAAAAAACAGAGTTTTTTTTGCCAGTGCCCGCTCTGGGCCGTGTTCAAAATGGCAAGAACGAATTCCAAAAATCCTCAAAAATAAATGCATATAAAACAGGGAAGAAATTATAAAACTCAGGATTTACCACTTGGAAATATGGCAACAATGCAACAACGCGGCGGTACTCGCGCCACGGCTCAAGCGACGGAAACAG